>JAOBAY020061624.1:0-12810 GCA_025331085.2 Zoanthus sociatus
AATTTTGCAAACTTATAACACCGAATAAAATAATAATTCGCTAGGTAAATTTAATCTTGTACAGTTAACATTTCTCCACTGTGCCCAAAAAAATCACTGAAACACAAGCAACTCAGTATACTAGGATGTGGAAGATCTTTGCCTTTGCCAAAAGAGAGCTTCTTTGAGTTGTTTTTAGACATTAAAAATAACTGTTTGCATTTCTGAGTTCCAAAGTAATCTTTCTATGCCACATTAAGTAGCCCGAGTAAACGCCTGTATAGGCGTCTAGTTTAACTTAAGAAAATTTATTTGTTCAAACTTGACTCTTGCTTGAAGTTCGTTAAATTGTGTAAGGCACACCTTGCAATGCAGTGAACTCAGGTTGCTTATTAAAAGGGTTAGCTACTTTTAGTTCATAGTTTGTTTACATATATACACACTTGCTGGAAATAAAATGAAATCAACATTTTTTATAATGGCATAGTCACTAGCTAGTAGGATCCAAAGTATACACAACGCTTTGCTATACAAATGGTTTATAGATGAATATACAAATAGCAACTGCTCCTTTTTTTTTAATGAAAAAAACAATATATGTTGTGAGTGGGAATCGAACCCGAGTCTCCTGGTTACTAGTCAGGTGTGCTAACCACTGCACCATCACGGCAACCTGCTGGCAACAGAGCAATCAATGAGGTTTAGCAATTAACCACGTACGGGGGTTCCCCGGCATTTTTACATTCAGGAACAGGCCAATTATCGGATCATTCGAGAATGATTCACAGGCTACCTGCTAATAACAAATAATGTTTATGAATCAGAGGCTGGCATTCCAACGATGAAGTCACTAGATTCATAAATTCCTGTGTTGCAGCGTCACGGGAATCCTAAAAACCCCGACAAGAACCCTGTAGCCGAACGTGCAATCCAAAAGCTTAGTTCAGAACTTGTCACCCTTTCTCCTGAGGGTGCTCCAGTTTCCCCTGTGACCCTCGGCTTGGCTGTTGCCAATCTGAATTCACGAATTCGCTACGATGGACTCTCATCTCGTGAAATCTGGTCCCAACGTGACCAGGTCATTGGGGAACAATTGCCCATCATACTAAACCAGTCTGAGGCCCGAAAGAACAATCATGGGCCGAGCGCCTCATCCAAGCTCTTTGGCCATCGAGATACTGCCACTGCACCTGTCTCAGTTGGTGACCTTGTCTTCCTGAAGGGCGACAAGAGTAAGTTACGGGCGCGTGAAAGATACCTCGTTATTGAGATTGACTCTGCTCAACTGTGTCAGTTGAGAAAGTTTTCCTCCTCCCAATTCCGCAAAAATATTTACACAGTCCCCATGTGTGAGTGCTACCCAGCCTCTACCTCACCCTCTATCAAGCCTACTAGACATAATCTCCCAAGAATTTCAGACTCCTCAGATGATTCGAGCTCCGATGATGAGCAGAACCTACCGACAGAACCGCTTCAAGCTCCAACAAACGGGAGTACTGTTGCGTCCCCAGGTGTTCCGTTCCTTACCCGCCACTCAACTCGCGCCGCCATCCCTTTTGGCACTCGGAGGATTGGGAATTGATGACTAGCACAAGACAATAATTGCCTCAAAACTTTTATTCCTTAAACATTCTCGTTGTGAGAGACGGTAGATAACTGCCTATTTTACATTAGTTTGACCGTTAGTTATTAGTCACTGTTGCTCAGTTGATATTAGATATACTGGCTAGTTTGATTTACATACACTGTTCCTGTTGACATCCTTTCCTCACAGCAGAGAGGAGAAAGGAAAAGGCATCCGCGCCAGCACACCACTCCAGCCAGTCAGCGGTCTGCGCCATTGACTCGCCCCGGGCCGCCCGGGGTGTGTTTTGTCGGCCATTTTGCTTCAATTGTGTTTGGCTTGTTTAGTTAAATATTTCAAGCTTCTAGCGCTCCTTGTTTATCTTTACTGGTGTAAACTAATTCAGACAGTTTAACAAATATACATTTCTAGCCTGCATTCAGGCCCAAGTATCTGCTATTTGGAGATACAAGTAATAGAATTTAACTGGACAATCTGGACAATTGGATTTTATAATTTTTCCTGTGTGAGAAATCTTCAATTTCTACTGCCCATATATGTTTTGATTTTGAGCTGAAACCACCCACGATGCTGCCATTTTGCTCCAGGAACTGGAAAGACTGTGCGCGTGGCCTGCAGTAGTCGAAGGGTTAATGTATCAGTGTGAGGATCGACTTATAAATCCAACTTTATATGAATTGTTCTTCAAAAGAAAGCGATTAGAATGTTCTCTTAAGTTAGTTTCGATTCCCACACTGATCCCCTATTCAAGGAACATGGTATCTTAACATTTCAAAATATTAATATTTCAAGCAAAGTGGCCATCGGGGTTAAATTGCGCACGATGTGTGCTAACAAAAGCTTTCTATTTCAAGCGAAGACTTCTGTCGATGGGCGATTTATGAAGTGAAACTCCAGCCTTAATATCCGACGTATTGCTACACCCTTGTACAACACAACGGTTTGAAACCATACCGAAAACCTACTATATAAATTTTCCCTCTCTATAACTCAGTACACTAGATTAGCCACGATTTTTAGTCTTGGTTGTCGATGACGTCATTTCCGCTTCTCGACCCAGTTTTTCCTTCTTACGCGGAGCTCTCTAGTCCATTAATGGCGGACGTTTTGATCGCGAAAATACAGTGGAAATGAAAATACTTCTCGTGGGAAGTTCGACCTAAAATTTGGCATAATTGTTATTGAGGGTAAGTTGTTTCAGTATCCGAAGAGAAAAGAAAAAGTGAATTTTTGATCGCAGTAGCACTTTAATTACGGTCAAATCTAACACGTTGCATCAATCGAACGGGTCTTGATTATTAGTTTGGTGTAAGTAATTACAGTAACTGGAGTGATTTTCAATTCAGCTACTAAATCTGAAACAACGAAAAAAAATCTTTGTCAGTTTTGATCATCAATGGTTAACATTTTGTGTATGCCGTTTTAGATTCATGGAGAAATAATGGCTGTTCTTTCTCACGCTCAACTTCAAGATGAAGGTGTTACTGCACCTGCGTCAGGTGTGTATATAGATCACTTGTTTATTTTGTTCTTTTATCCAGCTAAAGAACTTTTCCAGAAGTCAAGGGAAACATCAAGGAATCGAGCGAGGATGAACAAAACTGTCATCATTATGTCGAGAATTTGACAATGGCCAACTATAGGGGATTGTTTTTACAAGTGAGCATAGCGTTTTTTCCCAGAATTCTCAGTATAATTTTCAAGTTTGAATCAAAAGTTGCTTACGTTGTTTTTGCACTAGAATCTTATCTAGTGTCCATGAAACAATTTCATCTTAAATTAAACATACTATTCTATTGCTGCGATCAAAGACAGTAGCCTCCTATTCGGAACTCTGTATCCTTTGGATGTTACTCACTAGCAACAAATTTCCGATGCATAAGGTCAGCGGTTCAGGTCAATACCGTATCTTGAGCCAATTCAACAATGTCACTGGCATTTAAGTACACATATCAAGTAACAGGAGAGCTAACAATCAAAACTTATTTTAAATTTTGTTTTGTGTTTTGTTTCATTCTGTTTCATTTTTTGTTCTGTAGTTCAGTAAAGATGTCATGATAGCTCACCTATCAGGAATAGTTATTTTCTTACTTTTCCGATGACCTTTTTTTTTGTATCTCCTATGTAATGAGTTTCTGTAGTGGTATCAGCCAATAGCGAAATCGAGGACGATGACAGTGATGTAACTCCATCAGGCAGCTACATCTCGGAACACACTGAAGACGAAATAAGAGATATCGGATGGAACATATACAGTCTTACCGAAAAAACTATGAGGTACTGACTGCATATGACTTCACTTCAGCAATTCATTGATGATGATCTTATTCCCGATGGCCTGGTTATCAACAAAACAACAACCATTGCCATTGGTCAAGATGATGATTTCTTTAACCAAGAATGGAATCAAATTTTGCATGACACATCGTTTAGCCTTATGAATTGTCTCATCCGACATTACGAGAGACAAATTCCAAGGAATGAAAGCTCAATTAAAGAGTCTTATGAAGATCAGTTTAATAGTGAAATGTACGCTATAATCAACAAAAAAGAGGATGAACTGAAAAAGAAAAAAGTGGCAAAATTAGAAGAGGCCCGTCAAAAAAAATATTAACACCATCCACAAAGCATAGAAAGGAATCTCATGCAGAAGTGCTAAAGAGACACCTGCACGAGAAACTCAACCCAAAGAATGATAAAACCAAAAAATGACAAACAACGAGGACTCCCAGTTTGACCCTGAACAAGAATCAACCAGATAGCAAAAAGAAAACTAAACCCATCAGAGGCAACAAATGGCAATGGGACAACAATAACAAGAAAGAAAGGAATATGACAGGTCAGAGATGGATACCGATTTTTTTGGCCAACTGAAAATATCCCAAAACCAAGCTAAAAAGTAGTTAATATCCCCAATCAAAGAGGTTTTAAAAGGACACTGACCCAGGACCATCCACGGATTAAGAATAAAGGAACACGTCAACAACGGAGAAAAATCAATGCCCAGAAGAAAGAGGAGATAATGCAGAGACAAATCATAAACCTATCGTCCTATCAATTGTCTAAATCAGAGACAAATCTGTTACGAAAAGGACTAGACTTCTGCCCAACACCACCTCCACCAAATACAGAGGAGATTAATGAAGATATTAATGCGTTTTCTGGTCGGCTCACTCTCAGGGAATACCATGCCCCTCAAGACGTAGCTATAGACAAAATGGATGAACAAATCCCATACAAACCATCAACACTTGAAAGATTAAATCAGAAGGAACGGACCCCCCTGGCAACCATCACGTGAGCCTTATTTGAATTCTTATATTGAAAAATTGAGGCAGGACGTTAATGAAGAAATGTCGGGAAACAAGTATGTTAAGCAAGAAAACCGACGTAATTATTAAGCCAGCTGATAAGGGTGGTTCGACGGTAATACTAAATTCAGTAGATTACTATAATGAAGCAATGCGCCAGCTAAATAACAAGGATTACTATAGAAAGGTTGAGATCAATAAAACAAAAGATCACTTAGACTCAGTTAGACGATGTATTGATACACTAGTTAAAAATGAATAACTAGAAGAGGTTGTAGGGGAACTACTCAAACCCAGAAACTGTAGGACACCTGTATTTTACATGCTCCCCAAAATACATAAAGTAGATAACCCGGGGAGGCCAGTAGTCTCTTCATTGAAAAGCCATACAGAAAAGTTGTCAGCATACGTGGATGACTTTCTTAGACCAGTGGTGGAAAAACTACCATCCCATATTCAAGATACCACTGATTTTAGACTACAGGCATTAGGCCAAATAAAATAAATTCCCGGTTTCTCATTAGCTCCCGCATTGCAAAAAAGCCACCACGTCAAGTTTTTTTTTTAACAACTAAATAAAAATATACTAGAGAAAATTACGATTTTCAGCATTGGTTTGATGAAATCTTTTCCGGTAGAGAATGACCATATGTATATGAAGTAAATATCAATAAAGAGTTGCTGTTTTTTGATTTCCAATGATATTTTTCTCTCCCACAAATAGTTGTTACTGTAATTGGTAAATCTCAAAAAAAACAAAAAAAAAACGCATGCCTCATTTTATTTTTAGAAAATTCTGATGAGAAACCGGGAATTTATTTTATTTGGCCTTAAGTTGAAACTCAGTCTAAAATTTCATCGCAAAGAAAATATTTATAATGGAGATAAACTTAATGCACGTTATTCCGAGGGAGGCAACCTTTCTAACACTAAAGCCAAGTTCACACTTGCAACATAATCACAAGCATAAGAAAATCCAAGTCCTGAAACTGTCCCTTGTTTAGATGAGAAAACTCCATCCCTAGATGTCTCGGTGGATGGTGCTAAGTAGCTGCAATCTTGTGGCATTCTGATAGGAGCGCATGCGCACGATCCACAAAGTTGTCCCAAACCCCAGAGCTATCTCGGGGTGACCGTTCACATGGACCGAGATAACTTTACCCATAGAGCTATCCCTATCTTTTAGACCGAGATATCTAGCACTCCCGAGTTGTCTCGGCTTCATGTGAACGGAATGGCTGGAACATAAAGTAAATGTAGAAAAACTTGGCTCGGTCCGAGATAACTCAGGGACCGAGATATCCCTACCCTCCCCCCCATCCCCTTCCCAAGCTACCTCGCCTCATGTGAACAGGCTCTAAGGGATACTGAAAACCATAAACCGACAATAGTTTCACCAGCCATATGCAAAACTATAGTACCTGTATTAAACCCTTTGTTTAATATTTGAACGTGAATAAACACTTTCTCTCTTTAGGTACCCGTGCATATTGCCCTCCAGAATGGTTCAGATTTCATCGATATTATGCCAGACCAGCCACAGTGTGGTCACTGGGGATACTGCTGTACAATATGATCATAGGCGATGTGCCGTTTAGCAATGAAGTGGATATTGTCAGGGCAGAAGTTCACTTTTGTGATAACGTATCACCAGGTACAAAATTTAACAAAAACTTACTTACATAGAAATATAAACGAAATTAACAGACGTTTCGGTGTCATACTGACGCCCATTTTCAAGGTATTTAGATAAATTATTTAGATTTGTAAACATAAGATAAGATTAATAACAATAGAATCTAAATTAGAAAAACTTTCGCGTGAATTGAGTCTGATTGAATGTTCAATAATGGTTTAAGGTCTATAAATAACATTCTATAAACAATCAAACTTGCATTCCTTCAACACGCTAAAACACCTCAGCAAGTCCTCTGAGAAAGTTTTTTTTCTAACCTATTGCTATTCGAATATTTATCTTAGATTAAGGTTACAAACCTGAAGCATTTATCTCAAGATTATTAAACGCCTCGCGCGTATTTGGACCTCGGACATGCATCACACACAACTCATGCACAGCAGCAGCAGCACAGTCCAATCTTAATCAAGCTTGTCCACCTGGACATATCTTGTTCTTCTCGCTCTTGATATCATTTCCGGCTTCATTCCGTTTATAACGAGTAGCGAAAGTGTTATTCGTATCTGTTAGTCCGTCACTTAAAGCGTGCAGCGAGACGTAACAGTCGCCTGGTTAGCCTAGTTGGTAAGATGCCAGTCTATCGTGCGGGAGACTCGGGTTCGATTCCCGGCCGGAACACCACTCGGGGCCTTAAAATAATGGAGGAGAAAGTGCTGCCTTTGCTCTAACATCTGCAAATGGCTAGACTTTCGCGTCTTCTCGGATGAAGTTAAACCTTAGTCCTGACTCTCGATACTCAACCAGGGAACTTAACAGAACCCACGCAATTGTTGCAAAGAGCGACAGTCGAAACAAACGCTTGTTATTTGCCATAAACATTAACTATTCGAATTTGTACGCAACCAATAATAATTATTCATGCAATTACCTCCACGAACCTTAATGGAAGGCGACCCCTCCCCTTCGTTCAGTTATTTTTTTTTTGTTTTTAGTTTCTGACTTACGAACGTTTTTAGCTACATCTAGTGTCATAATCACGATGTATGGTGGTAACAATGGAAAATGACCAGGATGCTTTGCGCCTGCTATGAGGAATAAGTTTGATCTTCATAATAAGATATATAGTTGTGGCAACTATATATTTACCTAAATTTGTTACAGAAAGAACTTTCAACAATGATTTTGATTTTTTGCTTCAGAGCTTCAAGATCTGATCAGACGTCTTCTGGCTAAACATCCATCCCACAGACCATCCCTGGATGATATAAAAGAGCATCCCTGGCTACGTCGTAAACTCCCCCGACCTAGGACCACACAGTTTATACAACAAAAGGATCGACACAGGTACCCCAGAGAAAAGATTGGGACCTTGCACAGTTGACAACCGCACTGAACTCGTCAACGTCAGTCATTTGTCAGCATTGGTGAGACGCAGAAAAATGAAGCAGAAAAGCACCATTACCGAGCACAAGATAAATGACACATATTTCAGCAACGGAAATAATCTTTTGAAAATTACATCTAAAACTTATTATAAAAAATATTAATGAGTATATATTTAATTTACAGAAACAAAATGTTTGGCTTCTGCACAATGCCGGACGAGAAAATTACTAAAATCCCTAAACATGTAAATAAAAGTGAAGATTATATTCAACGAAAAACAAGGTATCTACAACAATATGTGTACAGTGGCATTTGAAATACGGTAAACACAGATTAAACTAAAAAGTCAATTTATGAAAGCTAAGTCTAATAAAATCGGCTTCAATAAAAGTCTAGTCTCAATAACGGCAGATACAGAAACCTCTTGTGAAGTCTAGCTCTTCTGATCAGGAACACTGAAGCATGTACATAGTATTTAATTTGGAAACATAAAACTTTTTGTTCAAGTGTTAAACGAGAAAAAAATTATAAATAAAAATGTAAGTTTTAAACGTGGAAAATATTCACTACGTCTGTGTCCATTTCTAGCTTTAATGGTATTAAAAATAAAAATATTTCTATCTACAACTGTTTTTTTGGAAACAACAACGCGGTTTTTAATTATCTTATTAGGGGCAAAAATTGAAAGAAGGAAAACAATTATTTCTTTGTACAACGACTTCGCTAAGTTATGACAAAGTTATTGTTTTGAAAAGGTGCAAATAAAAAAAAATAACACGAAGTACATTGGAATAGTCAAGATCTTCTTAAATTGAGAAGAAAAACAATTATTAAATTAAGAAGAACAACAATTATTTCTTTGTACAACGAATTCGCTAAATTATGACAAAGTTATTGTTTTGAAAAGGTGCAAATAAAAAATATACACGAAGTATATTGGAATAATCAAGATCTTCCTATATTAAGATGAAATGCATCGTCTTGCATCGTCGGGAATTGTAATTGCGATCACATGGATATTTGATTGAAATAATGTCAACCATATGGCTGATTATGAATTATGTTCTTCCGAAGGAGTTTCTGTTAGTGCGTTATCTACAGCAAAACTTCCCTGGTTGGCTATAGACCCTCTTGCCTTCTTCCGTCGTCCCATCCTTTCTTTCAGCTTGCGTTCTTTTCCTTTGGCATCCAGAAGCGTATGGCTTCGTTCCACGCGTTCGTCTTCGGAGATCTCACCAGAGCCGCCCTCCGGAGAGACTGCTGGCGGCGATAGCTACATCAAAAGTAAGAGAAAAAAATTTTGCGTTTCAAGAAAAAGGACAGCCTTTTTACATTTTGTTATATCAGTCATAAATAAAGAAACAGCCTTATGAAGTTAAGGATGTCTTGCATAACAAATTGAAAGTCTTGCATAACAAAATTAAGAGAAACAAAATTTGAGTTTCAAGAAAAAGGACAGCCTTTTACAGTTTGTTTTATCAGTCGTAAAAAAAGAAACAACCTTATGACGTTAAGGAAGTCTTGCGTAACAAATTGGAAGTCTTGTATAACAAATTAACTCACGTGAATCGACTAAAAATATTTGATAAGTGAAATAAAGATGGTAAATTTTGAGCTCGGTAATGACATGTGAAATTAATTGACATGACACGAGAGTGGAACAAAGAAAACAGCCGAGTCCCCGAAACACTTAAATGGCCTTTCTCTCTATGAGTTCTCGTAGCTCAGTGGATAGAGCGTCCACCCATTGTTCGGGCGGTCATGAGTTCGAATCCTATCGGGGACTCAGATTTTTTCTTTGTCCCATCCTCGTTTCATAATGATTAATTCACCTTTCATAATATTCAAGAAATATGAAAGTAAGACACCAGAGTTCGTACTCTTTTAACTTGCTGAGACTCAATGACTTTCCGTGACTTTTTCCACGACTTTTCTCGATTTTCCATGACCTGGCATTATTTTTTTGGCAGGCTTGGTCACAAAGATGGACCTCATTCTCACGTACTTGGTTGCAGCGACACAAGTTAACCTGATTTAACTCTCGTGCAGTTTTACGCACTACGTCTCCAAGTCTATCTCCGCAGTAAAATCATTGATTATTCAGCAAACACATGTAATTTTGTGCAAATATATGGATTGGTTATATCTCCTTCTACACGTCGTTACCCATCTGAATTTTGCCAATTCTACATGACATTCCATGACCTTAATACCCTGCGAGAAGAGATTTCTTATGTCCCCACGTAAAACGAGAGGAAAAAGAGACCTCTGCGAACAGTCGCTTGATCTTCTGAAATCGCCGCCGACGTACTAGTCTGGTTTGAAACTAGTTTGACGGCTTTGTGGCCAAGCAACAAGAGCTACCGCTGTTTTTTTGGAAACCTGCAATGCTCGTTGCCATGCAACTATATCATCCGCTGAATTTTCGTCGTGACTGCGATCTTCTGGATGATCGACACGTGGGAATGACGTGAGAAGCGTCATGGAAACGGTCGTGCATGCTTGACAGAAGATCAAACGGCTGTTCGCAAAGGTCTCTTTTTCCTCTCGTTTTACGTGGGGACATAAGAAATCTCTGCTCGCAGGGTATGCCCCTAATCAAAATTCTACGACTTTCCAGGTTTTCCAGGACCCGTACGAACCCTGGAGACTAGTTAGCAAAAACAAAGATAACTTACAGTTGCAGCCACTTGGGATTGCCGTCTTTGTTCCTTTTTGAACTTTTCTTCCATTTTAGCAGCAATTCTTTTCATTTTCTCCTCTTCACTGAGCCCGCGAGTTTCTTCCTCGGACAGCAGACTATCAAAGCCTTGAGGAGAGTCTTTGTCCTTTGGTTCTTTCATCGTCATTGTCTTCTCGTAACGGACACGAGCGATTCGCTCGCGAATTGTTGAGATTTGACGTTCCCTCTCCTCCTACCATAGGAAAGTTGAAAAAAAAAATTAAACAAGACAATTCACTTGGGATGATTAACTCGCAGTGAATATGCTCAGCGGTTGCCATTCATTGGCCCCGTTGATTTGTTCTACTTGACAACAACAACAACAATAACAAGTACTTTCTTTCACCTTTTTTTTTTGGGATACATACCTGTTAACTCAGGTGCTGGTTACCTGGAATAACCTTAGGGTTAACCGAGTATGTATATGTAATCGAGCCTTTACGAGTTCAATATGGAACTAATTTTGCACGAGTGTGTTTTAAAATGAATCAAAATTGGGCGAACGCAATATGATCTTTTTAAAACACACAAGTGCAAATTAATTCCACATTGAACGAGATAAAGGTTCGATTACTTATTAATCATATACATAAAAAAATTATAAAAACATTTAGGCAAAAAAGCAAAATGAGGCAGTGAAACGTGACACAATTCATGCGCGCACGAACAAATCATGCCTCCATCGTTGTCATAGAAACGTTTGCATTTTGATTGGCTTATTAGCTTGTGACAATTCATGTATGCACGCACAATTCATGCCTCTATCGTTGTCACAGAAACGTCTACATTCTGATTGGCTTATTAACTTTAAGATTGTAATTGCACAAAATTACATATGTTTGCACAGAATTACAAAGTAATTGCACTGCTATTGACCAATCAGAATCAAGTAATTTTTTCATGTATATGGTTAGTAATGTAAACATACTTAGGCCTGTTACAAATTCTAGATCTCACATGTGCCGAATTCATTTACTCCAGTCTTTTGTTGCCACTCAGATCTTATTTCCATTGAATATTGCACGTGAGATTTAGCATTCGAAACAGGCCTTTAACAATGAAACAAAACAATTCTAGCACTAACCCTGGAAACAAAATACAGTGAAAACATCAAATACATAACTGAACACGTCAAACGAATAAACAGTATGCCTGCAGCACTTCCCTTTCTAATAAATACTTTCGTTTTAGTTCTCTTTATTAAAAACACTAAATTAACTTAGCTAAAATAAAGTATCGAGAAATGTGAGCTGTTCTTTTCGATATTACAAACCGCCGCACGTGCATACGTTATTTTACTGATGAACGAATTATCGACGTGATAATACTAAAAACTAATCGCGTTTTCTGAACCGGTTATTCCACATTACCGACTAGCTGAAAGAAAATATATTCCATATTGGCTCCGTCGCTGCGCGACTCCGCCAATTTTGGAAATATTTTTTCTCCCAACACCGGCAATATCATATGGAATAACCGGTTCAGAGCCGCAATTAGTTTTGTATCGCTACTTTATTAGTTTTTTAACGGGCGTTAAATCTGAGACGGTGATTCTACATTATATGACGTCTCTCTCCTTGACCAGAACGTTAACTATATGGCGATACTTCTAATAATTCTAAACAATTTCCCAAATAGATTTTCAATTGCGATCTTCCACAGAAACGGGATATAACTCAATATAGAGTCTACCATGGCCCGGGACTTATCTCAGAGAGAAGAGCTAATTAAAAACTGAAATATCTACCAAAAAGAATATTTTACATAATTAGGATTTTTTGGTATCATACCCGACAGAAAAGGATTATTGGAGATTTGAGGATTTACAGAATGGCTTATATGAGAGGTAATAGCACTAAGACACACAACAAAATTTATAAGGAGACGGATTATGGAAAAAGAAACGGTTATGGGAAACTTGAATATCTCCAGGAAAGCTTGTTACAGGAACATAGTCCTACACTGGAAGAGAATTATTAGAGAAGGTTATTCAAAACTTAAAGATCTCTCTGGTCAAAGGGCTTTAAGGTTGCACATATTCGGATTTAAGGTTGCACATATTTCAACTTTATACAATCGCAGATTACAGAATATTGCAATATTAGTTTATAAAGCCTTAAATAGCCTAGCTCCAACATTTATTAACGATCTGTTTTCATTACGTGTCTCGCCATACAATCTCAGGGGCTCA
>JAOBAY020061635.1:0-12809 GCA_025331085.2 Zoanthus sociatus
CTCAAAAAATAAAAGAAACTGTTCGCAGTGTAGACACTATAAAATCACCGCACTTCAACAGTTGAAGGGCACTGTTACTCTTTATTTTAGGATAGAAACATAATAATAATAATAATAATAACAACAATAATAATAATAATGATGATGATGATGATGATGATAATGATGATGATGATGATGATGATAATGATAATAATTATAAAAAGACTTTATTTAGGTGTCAAGTCTTCCAGCTGGCCAAAGGACTACTAATTGGGGACACCATCTTTACCACTCTAAGGTGGACGGAGACCTTTGACATGACAGACAGGCACACATAAACACAGATATGTCCCCGAGCCCCTACGATGTAACGTCCTTATCCGAGAAAACGTGAAAGTCTAACCATTTGCAGATTTAGAGCAAAGGCAACACCTTCTTCTCAATTATTTTAACACCCTGAGTGTTGGTCTGGCCTAGAATCGAACCCGAGCCTCCCGCACGAAAGACTGGCACCTTACCAACTAGGCTAACCGCACGGCGGTTAAATTCAGATTCTGACCGTTAAAATTCATGTTCTAACGAAAATGCAATATTTCTTATTCGGCAAAACAAACAAAAAAAGTCCAAAATAGATATACAGCACTTGGAGCCGTCTTTTTATTACAAGTAAATGGCATAACTTTCCCTTTTTTGCAACTGATGCCAAAAAAGAAACTTTTTTAAGATCATGTTAGACTGATATTCTTGTTTAGACTCAACAACCAAATCAGAAATTTTACAAAAGGCGTGTTTCAACACCAGCAAGAGAACAATACTTAAAATTTGTTGGCCGGCACATAAAAGACCACAGTATTTACACTATACAAAAGGATAGGCAAGAATAAATGTTGACAAGGGTAATTTAACCAATTTGGAGAGGCAAGGACGGTTGAAAAGGGACAACATCCGGACGTTGTCCTAAAACCCAAAATAAATCGGCAAGGTAATCGCAGTTTACACAGCCGAATTCATCCTTGCCTCGATGGAATTAAATTTTACCTACGCCAAAATTTATCTTGTCTGTAGTCAAAATGGGGCTTTAACCCTCCTTCCAGAAGCGAAAATTGACATGGATCGGATGCTCAGTCAGAAAAGAACTGGAATACATCACTAGGTAGGCTTTCCAATGCAATCTGAAAGGAATAAAAAGGAGAAGAAACCTAAAAAATCCTTGGGTAGGTCCATAGCAGACAAGATATCAAAAGCTGGATGCACTGTGGTACACCGATGTTCGACACTCCCAGAACAGCAGTGATTCAGATCTATAAAATCATGTTTAGGAAATTTGTCCTAGAGAGCTGATTTTTCTTAGGACATTTTCAGTAACCTTCGGTCAATTTTTAACAGTGTCTTTTATTAGTAGTTCATCGTCGTACAGTGAGTGTAACTTCATGATTAATTTTCATAACATGTTCTACAATAAACAAAACAAGCAGTTTCCGTAAGCAACTTTAAGTCTTAATGTAAACCTGTCAAATCTGATTGTTATACTATTATCAAGGATGCTTCACTCGTCATGGCCTCACTCAATGATTTGAGATGAAAGATGTACCAGACTTATTTCCTTTTTGTAAAAAGCATCCGAGACCATTCCTCCAGAAGCGTAAAGCTGAGGCAAAATTTTTACAACCGTAGCCCACAGTAAAGAATACAACAAAAATAATTAGAATAAAAAAATAAAGCTTTCACAGCAAAGTAAAATGACTGCTTGATATTCTGACGGAACTTAAATATTCTCACATAAACTGCACATCATGCACTTATTTTCGTTGTTGTACTCTAGCCAAGGATAAATTGTGAGCCATCTCTGCTAGAAATTTCTTTCTGTTTTAGCTGAGATTTTCCGTTTTTCCAGAGACGTTCGATTGATCCTCGCTTGCTTGCCCTCCTTCAGATTTATCTTCCTTACTCTCTGATTGTCTTCTCTTTTTGAAAAAATGCAGTAAAGGTTTTTGGAGTGTCGCTATTTTTCTTTCTGCCATTCTAGTGCTGTGTAGTTGAAACCTCGGTTGTTGCAGTTCATTCGTGTGGTTGAAAAATTCAAGATGGCGGTCACTTTAAAACACGCGCGCCTATTGGCTTTTGTTTAACAACCAATCACAGACCTCCATACATTGTGAATTAAATACAAGATGGTGGTTTTTGTGTTGTTCCAATGCGAAAACTTTGGCTCTATATTCAGGTGATTTTCAGCGTACAAGTTATGTTTTTCCTTTAATATTTACACTGTGACCACAACACATGTTTGGAGTATTATTTTTATTATTTTCTGTTCGGACATTTGTCAGAATTTAGGGAAATTCGTTAGGACAAATCAAAGTTGGCTCGGACTATGTCCAAAGACCAACATGGATCTGAATCACTGATGAAGTGGAGCCCACAGAACAAGACATTCATTTTCAGTAGCTGGCCTTGGTCCACTTCAGAAAGCTGGTGCCAGTTCTGGATAGCTTGTGGAACAATAGATTCTCTGTATTTGCTTACAAGTTCGTTGAACTTTTTCTGCACAATGCAGCGGTCTGACATTAAATTTTTAATTGACTTATGAGTTTTTTGTGCCTATCTGAAAATTCATCTGAAGAACAATTAGAAACATCTTCCAAAACTTCCTCACGCACTTCAAACTATGTTTCTGCATCATATCCAGCCACTTCTATTAGTTCAGCAACCATAACTTTTCCATTACCAAGTGTGACATCAAATGTGCTAAAATTGTAACCATGTTTGGCTGTTGCATCACCCTCGAGGGTTTTTTCGTTGCTGTCCAAACCATTCAAAAGCTGATCAGTAAGAGGACGCCTTCTAGTTTCGAGGTACATATACCTTGGAAATGTTGGCTTTAGCAACATCTACTGCACTCGAGTTCACCCACAGTTTTCAACACATTTCTTACAACTTTTTCAACATTCTCTACCCCAACACCCCAACATAACAGATCTTTATAAACCATTCTAACTTCATTTGTTTAACTGCCCTTCTGAAAAGTTTGCACACAAATTTGTCTAACAAAGGTTTCAATTTTTCCTTGTAGCATTTCTACATCATTCTCTAATTCTGAAATCTGTGATCTGAGTTCAACAATTTTTGACATATAATTCCCTTGCTCTTTCTGATTTTTGTCTTGCCAGGATCTATTTTTGTAATACCGTTTCAATTATGATTCCAATATACTCTTTTTTTGTTCTTTTAATTCTTTTTTTTTTTTTTTATAAAACTTATCAAATGCATTATATCCACTCCACTGGAAATAATATTTAACTTCTCTATCTCTCAAGGAGTTGTTCCTGATTGTTTTAAATTAGCCAGGGTAACACCCATGTTTTTTGCTAAACGCTGGTTTGAATCATATTTTCATAATAGACAATAGTTTGTATTTATGGGGGATGTAAAATCAGCAACAAAAGCAATTTCCTGTGGAGTTCCTCAAGGATCGGTGCTAGGACACCTTCTTTTTCTGCTATATGATTTTCATCTTTTTGCTGATGACACAAACATATTTCATGCACACAAAAGCATTACAGCTTTAGAAGAAATAACCAGTGGACAATTAAATTTAATACATGAATGGCTCTGTGCAAACAAACTTTCACTTAATATAGAAAAATCAAACTTCGTTATCTTCCATCCCATACAGAAGAAACTGACTTATACAGTTAACATATCTATGAGACAAATCTCTTAAACAGGAAGATAATATAAAATACCTAAAAGTTATAATTGATAAAAATCTAAACTGGAAAGCCCATATGTCTTTTCTGACCAAACAGATAAAAATGAATATTGGAGCATTATCGAAACTTAGGCACTTTGTGAACATAGATATTCTGACCAATCTTTATTATGCTTTGATATATCCTTTTTTTACTTACAGCATCTTAGCTTGAGGTAATACATACAGTTGTATGCATTTTTACGTTTTCCGAGTATCGTGAACACACAAGCCCGCTTTACGTAAAATTAAACATTTTCAAATTTAGTGATCTTGTTTACTTCCACAATGCACTTTTTATGCATGATTATCATTCTGGAAATCTACTTTAGACCTGGAACAAGTTTCCACTGATTAACACGTTTTTAAATTAGTGTCATTAGCTTATCACTGCACAATCGGCAGTCCTTGTCAGCAGGGTTTGCCTTCTTCAATCCACAATAGCAAAAATTGTTGTCCTCAAAAACTCTATCTGGTATTTATGTACTGGGTGTGTATTTGCAAGGCTCATGGTCATGCTCTGACAACCATACTAACATGATGAATTCATGTCTAAAAATTTCATTCCATCTGTGTTAGTAGGTGGTATTTTTACTAAGCGTATGTAAAGCTGTTTTGCCTCACTGCCTTCCATGGTAACTGTAAGTAATCCCTGCTGATATTTGTCAAATACTTGCCTGGCATGTACAGGCATTACATTACCTATGATCCAGATTGTTGGATTAACCGATGCAAAAAGAACATTGTGTTGGCATGAAGATATTCTTAAGCTGAAATCTGAAGTTTCTGAAACTGCTTTTGATCCAGCATAAACCTGTTCATGATGGAACAAGTCTCTGAGTCTAATACCAACATTAAAAAAAACTAACAAATTCTGCCTTTGCTTCTTACTATCTCCCTCCTGTTCTAATGCAAAAAGTAGTTGAGAGAAGTTATGGCAAAATAACCTCGACTCCTTCCCTTTAAACTGATACTGTAAATCTCCCTGCCTTCTTTGTGTTTTTTGACGTTTCCGCCTAGCCTACCTGCTTTTACCTTTACTGGTAGTGTTCTTATTACTTGTACTAGGCAGGAGTCCTCTGAAATGTCTGAAAAGTCCTTGCAGTTTGGAGGAATGTTTGACTTTGATACAGCTCCTTTCAAAACTATTCTAAAGACGTTTGCCCATGCATTATTTTTTAAATGAAGTGGCTCATTGTGAGCCTTATTGTCAATCAACTCTCCAATAAGAGAAGTGAACTCTTACTTGCTCGTTTACCTTTTGATGATGTCAGTAACCTGCGTTCTCCTTTTTCTTTCTTGGTCAACCTATCATTTAATGACGATTTAAATGTTTCTACCTTCCTAGCATCTTTAACTCTCCGATCAAGCCCACGGCTTCCAGTGACCTGAAATGTTTGCATTGAACCTGTATTTCGGCTGGGTTGAGTCATTAATACTAACAGCAAAAGTAGAAAAATAGGTTGCACTATTTGGGAGCTCTCCACTTAGTATTGCCAACATTTTCATGTCATTTTTTGAGCTCCTCAAAACGAAACGTTACAGGTAAATCATTGCCTTCGTACACTTTACTTTTTACATCTACTATTTGTTTGTATACAAACTGGACATATGATATGAAGTCTATCCGTCAAAGAGATGGTGCCCGCTGATCACAATTCAAATTAAAAATTAAAAATTAGAATCAAATTTCAACTTTGGTCTTCATTTAAATCATGCTATCAAGCATGAAAACGCAATGGAAACATTGAAGCAGCAGCGTCACAAAGGTGCACAAGTGGTTTTCAATTTGTTTAATTTATTGATTACGATACGAGATATTGTTCCGACATCAAAAGTGAACGATTTAAATATAAAACCTGATCGTACTTACTTTTACTAATAGTCGAAAGCTGTCCAGTGATATGTTAATATGAAAAACGTCCCAAGGTTTTTCTAAGTTAAAGCTGTGAGCAGAGAAGAGTTTTGCTTTTCAATGCAATATTTTAAGTTTGCGAACAACGTTGATAAAACGTTCCCACGCTAACTAGACATGTGACTTCTGCGGTCAGTTTTGACCACGAAGGATACAGATTGTCTAGACTCCCAGCATTCGATTGATTTGTTAAACTCATTTAATTGTTTTTAGAGTGAAACTAATTTTACGGTTCAAAATAAATATATTAACGTCTTGGATGTGAATTATATTTTGAAAGAAACTTAATGTCTGTTGTGGAAAATCCAGTGACAAGTATATTCTAAAGATTAAGCGCCAAAAAAAAAAAATTGTTTTTCCGTGGTGCCTTAATGGGAAACAACACGGAAATTATTTTCGTAGTTGGCGCTTAAATTGGGGTGGGCGCTTAAATTAGAACAAGTACGGCAATTAGGTAGCTCAAATATTTGGAATAAATACGAAAATTTCTAAAGCTAAAGTACCCGATCCTAAGTCCGACCAGAGACTGATTTTGGCGGACAAATAACCATTTTTGCCTGACATATGTCCGTTGTCCGGCCGTTATTTGCAGCCTTGCAATTAGTGAGGTCTCTTCAACATTGGCTCCAAATATTAGAAAATTGTTACTACTTGATGCCACTGTCTTCCCAACATTTAAAAAGCTAACTAAGAATGAACAGGCAGTTTCATTCTTACCAAAAGAACAACCGTCCCCTCCAAATTCAACTAGGAAAGACCCCTCTGTCCCCCAAAACCCTTTTAGAGCATTATGCCTTTTATTGAGATAAATAGAAGCTGAACGTGGTAAGTACTCTCTCAAGTCTCTAAAACGACCATTAACATTTAACTGTGGAAGAAGAGAACATTTCTGAAACAGAATAAAGTTTACCAATGTCTATTCTATTTATTCTTCTTTAAGTTTATTATAAGTGAAAAGTTTGGGTATTGGGCAATGTGGCATGAAGGTAATGGCAGTTGTACCACCCTTCTTCTTGTTACTTGAAACCATTGATGAGCTGTTTTAACAGCCTGGAACTTTCGTTTACCCATAACGCCTGAGGAATAAAAGCTTGCTATACTTATTTGTGTTGGAGCTTTCAAATTTCTTTAAGTATTTTTGTTTAGACTTTTTAAGAACATAATTTACTAATTTACAATCTGATATTAAATAGCTGCCTAATTCAGAGAGCTTGCGCCTTCTCTGAAGTGTAAAAAACAGGCCATTGAGAGCAGGTACTTGGTTTGATTTTGTAGCACCATTTATTCTTATGGCAGTTTTGTGAATCTCCCCGCATTGCCTTTTAAGAGTTGATGGTGATAATTTTTTAGATGTTGGTGTTTCGAAACCAGTTGTTATTTGTGAAAAAAAGAAAAAACATTATTTTAAGTGATTGTAAGGTAATAATTCTAAAGCAGTCTTTGAATAAAAATGTTAGACTTGAAGTCAAGATCACATACAGTATGCCTGTTGAAATCCTTTTATGTTACAGGTTATCCAATAATGGCAAATAAACCAGAATTTTGAAAGTAATTGCAAATAGAACAATTACCATTTGGTTGTTTGGGTGTAGCTGGCGTATTACAAATGTTGCAATGTCGGTTCCCAAGTACCACATGAAGATTTTCTTTCAGTAAATCAATTCACAATTTACTTTATTAACTTCAAGAAAAGTGTATATTTTCATACATTACATTTATTTCAATACAAATAAAAGTTTCGGAACAAAAATATAAACATATCCCAAGAGCCTTTGCATGCCGGGGATAGAAAAAGTCTTTCAAAATGGTGGATTTGAAGGTGAATACACTCATAGATGTCCGAATTTCACAAAATTTCACAATTTCCTTAATTAATCTTCCTTGAGAGGTTTTATGATATCAGAGTATTAAGGCAAACCCAGTTAACAGAGTAACGAGTTTGAACAGTTTGCTCCGGCGGGAGCGTGACTTTGAGTTTGATGAAGATGTTGCTTTTTAAACTGCTTCAGGAGAGAACTTTCCCTACTTGGTTACAGACAAATGTGGCAAACGTTACTCGTGAAGTATCACACGAACTTTACAAGATTGTTAGTACATGAGATGATGCGTATTTAAAAAATCTTGACCCGGAAGGCTGTGCTTATTGTTAGTTACGAAAACTTTTAAAAATTGTATGGCTTTCTAATTCAGTGTCGACGGATTTAGAAGACTTATAGCGTGGTTCAATGTAGCAAAAGGTAATGACTCATAGTGGATGAATTTTTTCAACGATTTTATTGATAAAGGGTTATATTTTAATCCAAAAAAGGAATTGAAAATGGATGCACTCGTGTGGTTTTGCTTAAACAACAATGTCCAGGCTCAGAACTCGGTTTGCAGGTGGGTGTCACGTGATAAGAGCTACCTTAGAGAAAATGATAATCAGAAATGGAAAGAGCAGGTTGACGTTAGTAAAATGGCAATCAGATTTCAAAATCCAAACAGAAATTTTTAAGAGCCTTCATCAAGATTTGCATAAGAAACTAAAATGACCATTGGAAAGTCTTTTTTTGACAAATAAAAACATTTTGAAATAAATGATTTCAAGTCCTATATTCATTTGAGTCATCTTGCTTACACATGCATAGAACACACACATAAACACACACAGCTGTAGTAACCTCAACAGTGATTACTAAAAAAACAAGTAAAAACTTTCCTTTTTTTGAAAATATTTTATTTGAGTTAATAGCAGATTCAATTATCACCTAGTTCACTGTCACAGAGTATGTTTGTAATATGTTTTCTCGCAAGACATGAACACATTATTGTCCAACTATGAAATTCTATATTGTACATGCAAGTGACTGATAGCATCAAAAAATGTTTTCCATAGTTGATATAACATAACATAAAACATTAATTACTAACTTTTAAAGTGTTTCAAAAATATTCTAACCACAGCTGGTCCATAACGTCCCCCGAGTATATTAAAACCCAGCAGATGGGTCAAAACGACCCTTTGTCCCACTCAAGGTTAATACCTTTGAAAATTAAAGTAGCACGCAGCACACACTTAACTTTTTATTCCTCAGAGACAAGTAGTTTGAAAAATCCTGGCGATTAACAATTGAAATCAGTGAAAAATTTACAGCACAATGGCTGATTTTGTGCCAAGCAAAGATCAGTAGACAATCTCGTACCTACACGAGCTTCAAATTAGCTCTGGGCAAATTAGGTTAACTATCGCTGTATTTTAAAAGCATTAGTCCATTATAAAGACATAGTGACTTACCAGGGGTGCCATGTTGAGCAGGTGTCACACATGATCATGCTCTTGCACTCTGATATTCCACATGTGCTGCATTTCCAGTTGTCTTTTGAGAAAACTCTTTCCAAATCTTCAATTATTGGCTTTGTAAACCTGCCTTTATTTGCAAATTTTCTCTTTTTCTTTGTTGGAAAAAATCTTCTCTGAGGATCAATCTTTTTTGTTGGCTGGTATATTTTGGTTGTAATGACATTGATTTTTGGTACTGCTGCATGGCAGCCAAACGGCTTTTTGCAGTAAGTAGCTTTTTATCCAACTGAAGTAGGGTTTCCTTGTCAACGCAGCTCTGAACAGCTGTGCCCAACTCCAACAAATGGGCTTGAATGCGTTCTTTGATTACATTTAAGTCACTTCTTTCCTCATTTAATGGCATGTGTTCACAGATAAGTTTCAGTTCGTTGTTAACATAGTCGTTTTTATCACTATTCAGCAGTGGTGTTTGTTCGTTTTCAGTTGTTTTTATAACTTTTAAGTTAAGTAGATGAACATGTTTGCATATAGTGTTCTGAATTAAGCTGTTAGAGCAAGTGCAGGAATGAATGTTGGCACAGATGTTGCAGCGATTGCATCGTAATTGGCTGCTGGCATCTAAGCAGTTGTCACAGTGTTTAATTCATTGTATGAATTCTTTCCATCTTCGGATGGACGACTCTCTAATTGACCTTTCCTTTCAAATAGTTATATTTGAGTGCACAATGAAACGCTTCTAGAACCATGTTTGTGTTTATGCAGTAATTGTTGTAACTTCCTAAATACTCAAACCTTTTATTCCATCTTGCAAATTTGAAATAATAGGCCATTGTTTATGACAACAGTATGTTTAAAAGTACTCAAATCTAACCGTTATCATAAAATTGTATTTTCTTACCAGCATTATTATCCATCTTTATGGTTTTACTTTGAAAACTGACATTATGGTGTTTGCTGAGGTGTTTCCTGTGAGATCTGAAAGGGCAATGCGAGCATTGACAACTTCCATCACTGTACTGGGATTGCTCCTCTGGACGCTTCCTTTTCATATGTCGCTTTAAGTTAATGCATGAGGCAAATACCTCTTCACAATGGTTGCATTGGAACGTTTTTATGGCAAATTGTGTTGAATATCTGTTAATATCATGATGGTCTTTATTCTCATTGTCAGCCGGGGATACTGATGGGGGGCAGGTGCCACTTATATTCCTTGGTTGATTTCTTTCATTGCAGCTTACTCCAGGTGATGATTGGCAGTGATTTGGGTTTTTCAGTTTTACGAAGGTCTTCTTTGTCAATTTCAACAAGGGATACTGATGGTGGGTAGGTGTCACCTGTATTCATTGGTTGATTTTTCGGATCATTACAGTTTACTGGAGCTGATGATTGAGAGTGGTTTAAGACTTGAGTGTCATGAAAATCTTCTGTGCCGCAGTCAACAATGGATACTAATGGGGGTATGTGTCACCTATATTCATTGATTGATCTAAATCCTTGCAGTTTACTCCAGCTGATGATTGATAGTGGCTTGGGATTTTAATATCATGGTCTTCTTCGTCACTGTCAACAAGGGATACTGCTTGGGGGTAGGTGTCACCTATATTTATTGGTTGATTATCTTTTGTGTGTAAAAAATCGATTGTCGATAAGTCATGGGTGGTATTTGTCCTTTTTTCTGCAGTCTTGTGAGAACTAGTTATTTTGTAGTGGTCATGGTTAATACCAAGTAGTTTGAGGTCAACCTCTTTTCCTAACAGCCAGTTTATGATTACTCTTCGCAGGTAGGAAACATGCTTTTTTAGATGCATAAGCCATGCTGCTCAACTTGGTAGAGGTCTGCTTTTGCCAAGGAAACAAATCGACCACAAATAGGGCCTGTTGCAGAATATAGCAGCCATCACTACAGCAGCAACACCACAGACTAATGCATGTTTGCAAAGGACTGTTACCATAACAGTTGTCGTTGCATGAATGTCCTCCATTACATCTGCTACTTGGTCTGTGAGAAACAACTCCTTTCTTGGGTTTCCTTGGTAGAGACAATTCATCCATAAAGACGTCTATTATAGGTTTTATGGTAGACATTAGATCGTCTGGTTGAGCCCATCTAAGGGTATCGTAATGCTACCACATTTTTTCTGCAAGATCAACATATAATGTAGTCCACTGACATCCAGGATTGCGTGGGGTGGCTACAAATGTTCCATTCCCATTTATCCTGACATTTACAATAAATGACAAATTCTTTACTTGTTTCACGAAGCTGATTTGCACTTATTCCCGTGAAAGTGTTCAATGAAAATGCTTTTGTGTGAACGTGTTGCTCATTTATTATTTTGACAAATCCGTGTATTACAAACAGGGTTAGCCAATTTTCACCTGTCAGAGTTCCAAGGTCCGTAGCTAGTATAGTTTTGTGAAGTACTACTCTGTCTTCATTGTTTTCGAAAAGTTTTTACTTGAACAACTGCAGCAGTGTATTACTTGATGGCTGGCAGTTCTTTGCTCCTTATGCACTATGTAAGCTGTATGTTTAAGGATGTGTATTTGCTTAAGGCTCTGTACAGATGACTCCAATGTTCCGAGAGAACAAAATACTCCATGATATATATCAGAGCTTAGCGTTTTTAACCACTCGTCACATACCTGTTTTAATGGCATATGTGACAGAAGTGATATATCTGCAACAGTGCTTGGTGAATTACAATGGAGGGTCGTAACACCAACACATGTAGTTACGGGAAATGTTATGTTTAGCAATTCACTCCTTTTTGTCTTGTGAAACTTGTTATTTACGACAATTTCCTAATAGATTTAAAAATACGAAATAAATGTAAAGGGATCAGTCGAAAAATAATATTCAAGGGAATATGTTCGACACAAAACACGTTGGTATTGACACGCCAAAACAATATTGCGATGGGTCAGTTGAGTGAAGAAACAATAATAAGGACCCCCATTAGGTTAGATACCACCAAAAAATTAATGCGAGGATGTCGTTGTGAGGGAGGCCAGAATCGCTTTCCTGTTTTTAAATTCATTATTACTTTAAAATAAATGGAACAAAACAGTAAAACAATCATTGCTTTACGATGTTTTTTGCAACAAAAACATGCACTTAATTTTTGTTTAATTGTATTTAAAGTAAATAAATATAAAATTGAAGAAGATTTTGCCTTCCTATTTTTTTATGTTCAATTTTACGTATTTCTGGCCATACCTAAATAATTTCCTTTTTATAGTCGCATTCACATAAAAAAAAAAATTAAAATGAATAGTCGATCAAAAAGAAATAAGGGAACTTAAAAACCGGCTGTAATTCTTTATGCAGCGTTACAGGCAATATTTAAGTTTTCATTTCGGGTTTTACTGTATTTTGTAATAAGAATTGCTTTAGAAAATAAAGATTTTTCAATCAGTGAACTTAGATGAAATTTTAGTTCGAATATTCTGTTACTTTTATCAGCAGTTCTTAGCCTGTGATCAAATCATATGCCATGCAATGTTTTCTGCCATGCATAGTATTCGCTAGTTTTACTTTATTGGGTTTTTAAAATGCCTTTAACCTATTAATAACACTATGAATTATTAAAAAAATGAAAAAAACTAAACATACTTAAGACTATAATTCTATTTCTGTGTGTAATTATAAATCTTTTTTTATCCCTAAATATTTCATTTTCGTTTAAACAACTCTATTTTGTAGGAATGAGGGTACAATAAATTGTTGTTTTTGTTGTTAATTTCACATATTCCATATTGCTTTTTTGTCGTTTGGTATTTTTGTTTGTTTGTGGCCGTGTTCATTGTGTTTGGGGGGGGGGGGGGTTGGGGGGGCGGTTTTTGGTTTTTAATAAAACTAAATTTCAAACAAATTATTTGAG
>JAOBAY020061646.1:0-12807 GCA_025331085.2 Zoanthus sociatus
ATTGGTCAATTCGAGGTCCGTAACTTACGGTACGGACCCGGGTACGGACCTCTCAAACTTCTGTTTGTTTTGATTTTAAAAGAAGCAGCAAATCTGAAAAAAAAATTCATTCTATCACTTGAATAATATAAAAGTGGGTCAAGGAAATTTTTCCAGGAAAACAGTGCTTGAAAACCTAGTAAATGCCAAACATCCAAATTATGTTTGAAATCATTACCAATTAAATGGCAAAGTAAACGACAAAGATTTGTCTTCACTGAAATTAGTAAATAAATCGACGAGTTTTTATAAACGAATATTTCAAAAACAAAGCAACAAAGACATGACTTGATTGAAAACAGTTACATTCTTCTGCAATGAGAAAACAAGCAGAGAAAAACTTTGTAACATTACAAAATTTTGTTAACTATCCAATAAAACGTCTCCGCTGCATGTCAACCGTTAGTTCGTCCCCAGAATTTTTTTCAAAAAGCCATATAATAAATATGTTATTAACCTCGTTTGCTCGATCCGTACCGTAAGTTACGGACCCGAAATTTTTCCTCATGGCGCGCGCGCTTCGCGGTTGGGCCATAAGAATGGAAAAAATGTCGGGTCCGTAACTTACGGTACGGACGGCAAAAATTAAGAATATTGAGCCTGAGTGTGAAGAAGAATATTCTTCCAAAAAAGAGAGTGTACAGTGGCATGTTTCTCGGCAGCGAGAAGGATTCCTTCAGCACAAGACGAGTAAAATTAAAATATATTTAGGGTCATGCATTATTTTGTTTTGTTCCGACATGTTTTCCCCTAAAACTCTAACTAGATAAGGGGTGGATTGATCAGTATTTGCTCTTAAAGGGAAACTGAATTTAAAAGTTTTTATTCTTGTGTTGCGCTGATTTTCCGAGAAATTCTAGTTTGAATGTACGCGTTTCGGATCGTTTGGGGTCATTGAGCGTGGGCGCTTGTCAGCGGTAATGAAGGTAAACATATGACGTAGTTATGGGGAAGCGAGCGTGTGTTTGAGCTGTTTTTGTTGGCACAAGCTCGCTTACACAGTTAGGTGCGAAAGTTAAAAAGTTTAAGCTGTGTGTGATATCTGGCTTCAAAGTTGAACCTGTTTTATTCGCTTTCGCCGCAAAAGATCTTCCCCATATCCGGCGTCATTACCTATTTCTGAGCCGCTGGTATAATGCGGCACGTAAAGTGTTTTAAACTCAAATTTCTTGGGAAATCAGCGCGACACGAGGAAAAAAATGTTTAAATATCGTTTTTACGCTTTTACAGATTTTGTTTGACAAAAGTTGATTTAGGGTTCAGTTCCCCTTTAATGATATATAACCTTTTACATCTAGTGCCAGTGATGGGCTTTGGTACATCGACTTTGATGGAAAATACAACATTTGCAGTAAAAACAGCGTTGAGGACTGGATACAGGTCAGTTGCTGGTAACTTCATTTATACAGTTTGGTTATGTATTATTTGTCTTCTGTTGAATTCATGTGAAAGAAGCATCGCAATTTATTTTAAAGAAATTATTGGGAGAATAAAAGAAAGAACCAGATCAGGGCCTCTAATGTTCTTTGACACAATGTATAAAATTGTTTCTCGTTGAACAGACAAAAGCGTCAAATTGTTATTCTCTTTAGATAGAGCAAAAAACGAAGTTTAGTTTTCTAAACAATAACATTTAGCAGTGTGGGAAACAGTTCAATAATGACGGAAAGTCTTTCTACCAGTTTTTTTGTGCCTGAGTGCTCCAAAAACGGTGACACACTTGAAGAAAAATTCATTGATTGTATCGCCAGCTAATAATGGTTAAAAAGTGTCTGTTTTGAGAATCAATCAGTGATAAGGATGAGAAAAGTTGATGGGTTTTTGTGTAGAAGAGACTAAAAAGGACAAAAGATAAGCGGTAGTCAAGTAGAGGTCGAGGATTTTAGCTCGAAAGATTAGAGGTCCTTCCGTCGACATGAGACAACTGAAACTTTAAATCCCTAAAAGGCCTCCACTCAGACTACAATAATGTGTTCCTTAAGTATAGTTAATGCTGTGATCCTTCCCCCTTTTTAGTATCAAAATGATTATCAGTGTACAGAGCGGGTTTTTGCATGATGTATATTTTATTGAAAGATACATTTCTTTCAGAATGATAGACACTGCGCAAGGCTACCCTTTATCAGAGCCCTTAGTTGCTGAAGGGATTGCCCAGAGTGGTATTCCGCGGAAAGACATCTTCATTATAACAAAACTACATCCAAGGTTCTTTGGGTATGAGCCAACAAGGAAAGCTGTTGAAGAGTCTCTTAAAAATCTTCGCACAGATTATATTGATCTGTTTCTCATACACAGCAAACTCTGTGACCATTGGCTGCTCTTGTGTCAAGAAGGTGCGTCTCGATACTGACTGAGGAATAGTCAATCGTCCACCACCACCACCACCACCATCATCATCACATGGAACGACAACAGCTTTTATCACATCATTTTTAATACAGTTATCATCATAAATGTCAGTTTAGTGTGTCAGTGTCAGTATAAATGTCATTTTTAATACAGTTATTATTAATCATAAATGTCAGTAAAAATTAGTGTAGAAAATTCACTTTCGAGAACATCACATAATCAAACCTTACGGTTATTAGAATTTTATGACGTTACAGGTCTAGGTTTGTCAATTGTTTTCTTAATTTGTAACAATAATACCTTCAAGGATGTATTATAATATTTAGCTCTAATACTGAGCCGCATGGAAACCTTACCATATCACATCATTTTTATCACATTCCCTCAAACGACTAAATCTCTCAATTTGCTTATAGTTATTACAAACTTCTCTTATCTAATTACGTAGCAAAAAATTTTAAAAAATTCGTTTCTAGATATATATTAAAACACTGTTTGATTATTTTATGCATGTAATAACAATTGGTCAAATATTTTGTAATATTTGATCGCAAATTTATGTAAATTTATGACTTTGTTCCTTTAAAGTTATTCAAAGCTTTCTTGCTGTCTCTGCAGGGGAACCAAATGGAACATGGCAGGAGAGCTGGAGAGCAATGGAGGACATGACAAAGGAGGGAAAGTTGCGTAGCTTGGGTGTAAGCAACTTTGATATTGACGACCTAAAAGAACTGTTGGCGATGGCAACTGTTCCTGTTGCTGCTGTTCAAAGCTGGTTTGATCCGTTCCACCAGGACAGGAAAACTAGGAAGTTCTGTGAAGAACATGGCATTCTATATATAGGATATTCGACATTAGGTAAATGCAACATCCTTCATAGGGGCCACTTACATAGGTTTGGGGATGAACGATATTGGCATTTAGACAACCAGGACTGTCACTGCGATTATATCTCTTTTGGTTGTGAATGGTGAATCAAAAATTTAATCATAATATTTGTTAAGACACCGAGATAGTCTTAGCGGCCTTAACAAATATCCCTAAAGGATGCGTTAAACACACGAGGGTAATCAGCCTTAAAACACCTCCTCTCGTGTAAACGTTTACGGAAAAATCTTCCGAGTTTGCTATATAAAACGCAATAGAGGAAGGAAACCAAGTTGCGTTTCTACCTCTTGTAAACAGACTTAAAACATCCAGAGGATCGTGAACAAATTACGCTAAGTTCTGATGTTATTTCCAGTAACACTGACTTTGACGCCCATCATAGCGATAGTTTTTATGATGAAAATGAAGGTATTAGTGATTGTGAAAGCCACTGTGATTGTGGTGATGGAGTTGAAACGATGACTGTGAACATTGTTCAGAAGATTTTTTACGATATCTGTTTTTTTTCCTCCACAAAATTTAGTTCACCTTCTAATTTCTGCCAGCTTAGATTATAGACCTTTGTTTAGAAGTTTAGGTTAGAAGTTTAGGTAAAGTATTACCTTCCCGTTTCAATTTTGAAATATATAAAATTATGTGGTAATAAAGTTGATAGTGTAGTGATTTGATACTGATCGGGGATAGGTGACAGTGATGACAGGGCTGATGGTCATAGTATTGTTGATATTCCTGGCAGAGTAGCGTTGAGGTTGATAGTGATATTGATGGTGGACATGATGATACATGGGGTTAATGGTGATAGTGATGATGGACATGATGGTGCATGAGGTTGATAGTGATGTTGATGGTGGACATGATGGTACATGGGGTTAATGGTGATATTTATGGAGGATATGATCGTGCATGGGGTTGATGGTGATGGTGATAGTGGACATGATGGTGCTTGAGGTTGATAGTGATAGTGATGATGGACAAGATTGTGCTTAAGGTTGATAGTGATATTGATGGTGGACATGATGGTGCATGGGGTTAATGGTGATAGTGATGATGGACATGATTGTGCTTGAGGTTGATGGTTATAGTGATGATAGACATGATTGTGCTTGAGGTTGATGGTGATAGTGATGGTGGACATGATGATACATGGGGTTAATGGTGATAGTGATGGTGGACATGATGATACATGGGGTTAATGGTGATGGTGATAGTGGACATGATGGTGCATGAGGTTGATGGTGATAGTGATGATGGACATGATGGTACATGGGGTTGATGGTGATATTTATGGAGGACATGATTGTGCATAGGGTTAATGAAGATATTGATGGCGGTGTCGTTTATATTGATGCTGTAGCGATGCTACCAGTAATGCTGGGTGTAAGGAATAATAACGTTGAATGGATGTTAATCATGAATATTGGGATTTCATAAAGGAAAACGTGGATGTTCAGTTGGGAACTGCCGTAATGTTAAAATAATTTCAAAAGTGACGTCCTTGTTTTTGCTCCTAATATCAAAAACGGAAAAAAAGAACATTTAATAGTGACATCATTACAGCACGCCTAAAGGCAATAACAATAAAAAAAGGTTACCTTTTTTCTTAAGTTTCAATACGGTGGGCAGCTCAGAATATTATATAATTATCCTTTAATCTAATTTTTGCAAGATTGACTATTAGAAACTCTATGGAATTTTCCAAATGGTATTCTTAATCCAGTGTACTTCCAAAGAAAGCACCTGGAAAGGAACGCTGTAATTAATTTTAAAATACACCTATTGGCTATATGTGACAATTTGTTGTATATATCTCCCCGACCACGCAGGTACTCAGTGGATGTATTTCTATGGCTTAAAGAAGAACCCAGTACTCAACTCACCTTTGCTACTCGACATAGCTGGTCATTATGAATTTGTATCTTCCCAAGTTGTTCTTCGTTGGGCCATTCACAAGAATGTAACTGTTATCCCAAGGTCTAAGAGCGAAAGGAACATCTATCTTAACTTTCGATCCCTGGACTTCAACCTTACCGATGAGGAAATCAAGTACATTGACGAGATAGATGAATACGATCTTCATCCACTTGAAAGAGTGCAAACTGGAATAGGTAAGGAAGTACTTTATAAAACGGACACTGGGAGACACCAGAGAACTATAATTTCATGGTAGGACTGAAAAAATACTTTACCATCCACAATAAGGATAGTAGCATCCTATGAAAATATTTGTGGATTTTTTGGTTCGTTGTTGTCAATTTTCCTGATGGCTAAGCGTTGTAAAAAACTTGTAAGAAACGATATATGATTCGGTTTCTTTGTCACTAGCCGTAGCTTTAGAAAAAGAACTGTAATTTTACATTGTGTCGTTAGTTGTTGAATCGGTTTTAGATCGCGATCGTAAATATGGCATTTTCCAAGGTAATGAATTTGCTCGTTTTGAAATAAATTTTTTAGGACATAACTTTAAAAAATTAAAAGTTGGAGATATTGTTTTTCCTTTTAAACAGGAAATAAATAAATTTCATTGAATCCCTCGTTCAACCAACAAATGTCTTCCTTTAATCTTTTTCTTTTTCCCAAAGGAATCACATAACAATGAGCTTTGTATTAACTCCAATATTTAAATCCTGGACGAACCCTCATCTTTGCACTGAAGATGATCAAGTAGATCGAAAATGTTCTGTTTTTTTTTTAAAACATTTATTATAGATTTATATTTATTGATCACATGGAGAACATGTTTGATTTTATTTATTTACTGTATAGATTGTGACGATCACCATCAAACTTGTCCTGAGTGGGCAGCGGTTGGGGAATGTAAAAACAATCCAGATTGGATGTTGCTTCACTGCAAAAAAAGCTGTGGCTTGTGTTGTAAGTATTAACGGTGTATCAAAGAAAATTTGGCTGTTTCTATTCAGAGGATCATCCCCGTATGTTACTGTGCACTCCACGCTTCAACAACCATAAATGAAAAATATAATTGATCTCAAATCATATTCACGGTTTAACTTGCAACGAGGAATTGTTTGAGAAGGAGACAGGAGAGGGACGTTATCACCAGCTAGTTCGTGATGTTGCGATAAAAATCGATGGCGACATGTTACAGGCGTCGATTTCCTAATTATTCGTCATCTTGTGTTGCTAGTTTTTGAAACCAATTCAAAATCCCCCAACATGTTGCCGAGCCAGTTGTTGTGGAGAAAATCGTCCTCGCTAACATGTTACACGCGGATCGATTTTTCACGATACCGTTGTGCCAAACATCGTTGTTGCGAGTTGAACCGTGTAACACCACCTTAATACGGTCTGAAAACATTTTATTTTGATTGCGTATGTCGTGTGTTTATATTGAGGTTATTAGCGATCTTTCCTGTTATCTATAGGTTCCAACCAGTTGACACTTTTAACAACTGATTTATGACGCCACGTTTTTTTTCGGCTTCTATTTTGCAATGCCTTAAATTACTTACATAACCGAACGGCTCTTCCTAACGTGATTATTTACACTGAGTACAAACTCAGTGTCATTAATCATTGAACACCTTAGAGTGGAACTGATAGACCTGCTGCCCCTGTTGTAACTTCATAGGTCGCTTTGTTAAGCCTGATTTCCATACATGATCTGTAACGGTCGGCGACGGTCAGGGATCCCAATCGGTAACCAGTCTGCGTATTGTCCCCGACATATGGAAACGTTTAAATAAAACGTTGTCTGGGACGGTCTGCGACACACGATCTAAATGATCGGAAGAGTTGAATTTAATTATATTTTCGCTACCCTTATGACCACGCCGACAAAGAAAGAGTTTAATGGGAACGCATGTCTGTGACGGTATACGACAATCGGCGACATATCATTGTTCCTCTTAAATCACGTATCAGGTGCCCAATGAGAACTGAGACTTTTGCCGCTCATTTCGAACCAAACATATTAAGTCTTGTTGGATTACTTTAAAAATCAGCAATCGCCAACAAAATATTGAAACAATTGTGTGATATCAACCACTCATTGATCGTAGACGGTTGCTTACCGTGATTGCAGACCATTTGCCAACCGTTACAGATCCTATGGAAACCAATTTAGAGTCCTCCACCGTTATCGCAGAGATCACGTGTTCAACTCGTACTGAAATATTTTTCTTTAGGATTCTTTTGAAGTCATTGTTTAAATTACAGTACAAATTCTGTCTCAATATTCAAAACCACAGCTGTGTTGAGTTATTCCAACAGTTCTACTCAAAGGTGTACTCATTTATTGTGAATTATGTTTGTACCGCGGTTACCTAACAATGACATTATGAATGATCCTTGTACTTATGTACGCAAACAAATAACCAGTGACCTCTGTCAGCCCATGGCTCTTACCAACTCAGCTATAAAGCCACAGCTGTTTGGATTGTATCAATCATCCCGTGACGTCTGTGATACCAGTGCACAGCTCTTACCAACTGAGAGCTATGAAGCCACAGCCGTTGGGATTGTATCAATCAACCCGTCACCTCTGTGATACCAGTGCACGGCTCTTACTAACTTAGCTACGAAGCCACAGCTGTTGGGACTGCATCAATCAAGTAACCCATGACCTCTGTCAGCGCATGGCTCTTACCAACTGAGCTGTGAAGCCACATCTGTTGGGATCGTATCAATCAAGTAACCTGTGACCTCTGTGATACCAGTGCACAGCTCTTACCAACTGAGCTATGAAGCCACAGCCGTTGGGATTGTATCAATCATCCCGTGACGTCTGTGATACCAACGCACAGCTCTTACCAACTGAGCTACGAAGCCACAGCTGTTGGGATTGTATCAATCATCCCGTGACCTCTGTGATACCAGCGCACAGCTCTTACCAACTGAGCTATGAAGCCGCAGCTGTTGGGATTATATCAATCAAGTAACCTGTGACTTCTGTGACACCAGCGCACAGCTCTTACCAACTGAGCTATGAAGCCACAGCTGTTGGGATCGTATCAATTTTAGTGGATCCACCATTGCTGCTTACAAGTAAACAGTGATTATTGTAATAATTAGCACCGCAGTTTCAAGCAGTTTTTCTTTTCAGGCCATTTCTTTTACAATTATTAAGTTAGCTAAAAAGTTGCAAAAATTATTCCTCGTTGAGCACAATTTGTTTGTTTGCGTATTTCATCCAAATATGTTTTTGTTTTTGTTCCTAAGATTTATTTTAATCTTTTACCGAAGCAGTGCACTGTGTCGGTTTTTAATATGATTAATAGGCTCGTAATTTTGTTTGTACCGCTTAAAGAGACTCTCTAACAGGTAGGTGATGAATATCCTCCAATGTACAACTATAGCTTCTCTACTTTACAAAGCAAACTTTCAGAACATTTACAAGTCCATGTAGATCACATCACGTTTCAGAAAACACAAGAAAAGTTCGGTGAACTTAGGAACTTAGCTTGTCACTTTTTTATTGTTTTGTTCAGATAGGTACGATCCGGACGAAGAGCAGTCATCGTCGAATTCGGTAGTGTTCGTTGGTTCAGATGACTATCACATGTACTCATTGTCCAGGAGCGATGGGAAAGTCGAATGGAAGTTTAAAACTGAAGGCAAGGTCCAGTCGACTGCTGCGGTGAGCCATGACGGACTGACCATCTTTTTTGGTTCTAATGATGGCAATTTGTATGCACTGCAAGCAAATGATGGCAAATTGAAGTGGTTGTTTAATGCAGGTATCGGGTTAAGCTTTCATATATTTGGATACTCAATAAATAATATATTTTGATGATTTGAAAAGTTTTGCTTTTCGTAGACGGCAAGCGAACTTTGGCTGTTTAGTGGGAAGTTTCACTTACTTGTCTGTATTATTCAGCTGTGGATTAGTAAGACTGACACGCTATCATAAAATTTACAATTAGCGTGTTTGAAAAACAAAATCTGGTGTTATTCGCAATAATTTTCATACGAAGTGTAAAACTATATTCTGAAACAAGTCTCAACCAAATCTTTCACATACAATCGTAAGTTTCCTGGTATATTTTTTGTACGTTTTGTTTTACTTCTAAATTGATCAAAGAGCGTTTCAAGCTTCCAAGAAATTCTTTTTGATGTAAATGATAAGTACCTGGAACACCTGGTTAAAGAAAACATTTTTTTCTATTTGAAAGTTAATCTGCAAAACATGAGTGCTGGGCATTTGATACTGAATTATAATCATGCATCGTAGGTACATTTGAGTGGTATTGGTGGAACGAATAAAATTCAGTTGCTCCCAAGTTCAATTAGCAACATTCTATTTCAGTTATATGGCTGAGGTGTCTGGTTTTGATCTATTTCAGGCTTCTTCTCCTTTAATTCACTTGCAAACATCTGCTAATGAGTAATTTGAGATTTCTCACTCGTAAGAGTAATTGAAATCGGAATTACAGGTCTTCCAACTGAAAACATGTTTAGGATATAATTCAACAAGCTACGAAAATTTCTTCTTTTCTTAGAAATAACCAGTTGCTGTGTTTGTTTTGTTCTTTCTAGTTGTCTTTCTTACGTTCGTTTGAAACTCGAATGTATGTTTTACTTTTCTCTCGTAGGAGGTGCTATTGTTGCCAAGCCTGTACTAAGTAAAAGCGGAACCTTATTTGTTGGGGCTCACAGTGGATTCTTATTTGCTCTCCACTCCTCTAACGGTACCGTAATATGGTCAAGGCACCTTCAAGGACCGGTTTGGGCCTCTTCAACCCTTGATGAAGAAAAACGTATGTTGTTTGTTGGAAGTGCAGCAGAAGACGTTCCAAGAGTGTACGCGTTAAACAGTGAAACTGGAGAAGTAATTTGGAGTTTTGATCAAGCTGGTAAAATTTACTCGTCGCCAGTTCTGCAGTACCATGGAAAGACAGTCTTCTTTTGTTCCCTTGACCATCACGTTTACGCTTTGGAGGCGGAAAAAGGTAGCGTAAGATTATTTCTCTTTCAAAAATTAAAAAAAAAATGCCGCAGATCGCTTAATCTCAAAATTTAGCAAGAATGTGCTATTCTCTTAATTTCCAACTATTTGTATCCCACAATCCTAAAACAAAACACGTTTAAAATGCCAGTAAAGGGAATCAAATGTGCCGTTTGTGAGCTCGAGGAGCTTAGTTTTTAGTTTCCAAAAACAAAACGATGTACACCTGCAAATGGGACAAGTGACCTTGGTAATTGCTAAAAGTGTTGCTAACTTGGTAGTTCTTGGAGTGAAGATTGCCGAGTTGGAAAAGTATTATCACGCCAGCACGCCAGAACAACAACGAATGATTGCGACTGGCTCTCAACACTATGCAGCATGTGGTCTAGTCCATCAGCTGAGATTCGAAAATACGGTTTAATAGCTCACTTGAGGAGGGAACAGCCGAAACAAGTCTTATCTTAATTGTTCGCACATTATTAATCTTTATGCATATACTTTTTTACTGTGTAGGTAAATTACTTTGGTCGTACGATAGTGGTTCGGAAATCGAGTCTTCTCCAGCCATTAGCAGGGATGACGGAACACTCTTTGTTGGACTTGTCCAAGACAAAGTCATTGCTATTGACACTTCTGCTGGCCCAATGGCTGGCAGGCTCAGGTGGAGTACAAATGCTGGAGGAGAGGTTATCTCGTCACCAGTCCTTACGGAAGACGGACGGGTAAGTTTCAAAAACTAAAAAATATGCAGGGTTGCCACGGCCCTTGAAAATCTTGGAACGTCCTGGAATTGAACGAAAAATTTAAGGCCCTGGAGTGTCCTTGAATTTCGATCGTTAGTGAATATCAACTGTTTTTTGATAATAACAAATTTTGATGTGACAGCGTTTTAAAACAGAAACCACGACTTTGCGGGGCCATGCAGAGTTTTATCTACAAGAGATCTGTCATTGGTTGTTGTTCATTGTCAGTGTTCAGCCAATTCATTAAAAACCGAATTATATAGCTTCTCAATGCCGCATGTGTTTTATAGAACTGATAATCTTATTCAGTGAAAGAAATGTGTAAACCTTCAATTTTTACATGAAAAGTGAAGATATTACAATCATGTATTACAATTTTAAGAAAGATTTTAACGATGAAAGAAAATGAAGTAAAATTTTTAGCGAAAAAGAAAGGTGAGAAAAAACCTAGGAGCACGTTAATTTTCCTGTTTTACCAAGGATGTAGCGCTCAGAAGAGTGCAATGGTTTTATCGTGAGTGAGTTCGCACCACATAACGACATTAATACTAATAAACGCGCTGTAGCTTCATCCCAATGATCCACGTCACTATGTGTAACGTTTCACACTGTTATCTTCCTGTAGTTGTTTATAGGTTCTGGTGATGGCCGCATCCTTGCTCTCAACCAGACTGATGGCTCAGTTTTATGGGCTCCCACCACACGTGACTACGTCTCTTCATCCGTATCGGTGAGCAAGGACAACTTCGTGTTTGCATCAAGTAATGATAAGAACGTGTACGCATTGGACGGACAAGATGGCGCCATTGTCTGGAGCTTTGAGACTGGTGATGCTGTAGCGTCATCGCCCGTCCTACCACTTGATTACAGAATGCCTGCTGCCAAGTGATCTACGCCTGTTGCCGATTGGTTGAAGAGGGCAATGGTTCTTTCTCTCCATAAAATCATAGTGATACAGACACAGTACAGTCACGGAGTTTTCGCTCACAACCCCCACGTTCATTATCTGTTCATTTGCTTAGTTAATTGTTTTTTGTAAGAACGCGAGACTAAAGAAAAAACTTGAGAACATGCAAAGAACAAAGTAAGAAGGAAGTTTTATTTTGTACACTTCACAAAGTTGTTAATATATTATTTCATTCAGAGTTTTTGTTCCTCAATTGTAGCACCGGAATTATCAAGATTTTCGTGCATGATAAACGATCATATAGCCAGTGAACATTTGAGGTAGAAGTCCTCAATAACTTAAAAACATTCAGTCTCTTCCTAAAAAATTAGGCGTTCTTATAACAGTGTATGCAGTAGTTTGAATCAAAAGTTTGTCGACAAAATGTAAATTAATGGAAGAAATCGAGCCTTTGCAACTAAAACTTAATGCCTAAATACAACAGTTTTATTTATTTGCTAGTTAAAAGTTATATTTTATAGATGGTAAACGTAAATAAAATTATGAATTTTAAAATTGATTATTTTTATTTTGAAAATCCTTTTAAGTGTGTTGACATTTAAGATGTTCCAAAGTTTTCCTTCTGATAGACATTCGTGGCGCTTTAGCTAATGCAGATATTTGCCGTATACCGCTAAAAACGTCTCAACGCTACGCGAGATGCTCCTTTAGCCAGTCCAGTGCTGGCAAACTTGTTACAGTGGTTTTATGGTAGTTGTACTTGAAACATACACTGCTTTTCAAATGATGGTTTTGCAGCAAGTCAGCTGGATTTCAAGCGTTAGCTTTAAAATATTTTGTTTTGAAACACACGACTGATAGTGCAGAAACAAGAATAAATCATTGGTAACTAATAGGCCTTTTGCAGTTGGGGGTCACGTGACCACAGCTACCTTAAATCAATCAGCTATGACAAAATGGCATCCAGAAATGGAAAG
>JAOBAY020061657.1:0-12799 GCA_025331085.2 Zoanthus sociatus
TGCCCTAATAAAAACATTCATTTAAAGTGCCAAATATCGACATGGCAGCATCATTCTTGAAAATCTGAGCATTTTAAGGTATAAACAAGAAGTTTGTAGAAGAGTAAAAATGCTGTTTACTGTTTTCAAATAATTATCTCTTTAAAGGTTCACAACATCAGGTGTTGGCAAGGAGGATCAATGGCATTATTCTTACAACCCATGTTCAGGTTTTAGTATGTTCAAAGGAAACAATGGTACAAGTACCAAAGCTTGTAATGATGTTGCAGTAAGTTGCCCTAATAATATATTAACTTGACTTTGCCATTTGAATGATGGGTCTAAAATGCAGGACACAGGATGCAGGACACAGGATGAGACTGGCAAGACACTGATCACAGACCTACTTTGCGGCCTACTAATTTTAAATTGTACAGAACAAGGCTTGCTAACCAAACGGTTAACAGCTTAACAAATGAATAAAAGTAATATTTGTCAAACAATAATGTTTTTACAGAGAAATTGGTAGTCAAGCAATGTCCTTTTTTATAAAAATAGGGCAACAATTGTAATGCACTTGCTGAATGTGGCAAACGTCTTGTGTTCAGGAGTTTGCCAAGAAATGTGGTGACGGCATACCAGGCTTTCCCCTACATTTTTGCCCACGTACAACACTGCACCTTTATCACTGCAATACTACTCAATCACAGAAAGGCTTTGGTTTGCAAAGAAAGTGTCAGATAACAGCAAAAATATACTTAATATAAACTTTTTAAAAATTTTTATAAACTTTTATTTTGATATATATAAACTTTTCATTTAAATTGATGCCAACAACCCCAGGTGCATGTTACTGTTTCCGTTTTTAGCACAATAGACTATTTCACAGTTCTTGAAAGGTAACCAAGCTTCTACATGAAACTGAGGCTGAGGGTGACCTGACACAGTTAGAGAAGTGGAAATAATTATCATAAGAAAGAAATGTCTATTAATATTCCCACTTTTCTAACTGTGTCAGGTCACCCTAAGCCTCAGTTTCATGTAGAATTAAGCTTGGTTACCTTTCAGTACCTGTGAAATGGTCTATTTATAGTAATTATTGTGAGAACTCTTCATCAGAAAACTTTGTTTGTTGTTTGGAATCTAGCGGTTTTTAATTTAGCTGGCATAGTGTGGACGATATACTAGTGACCATTGGCCTGTCTCTTTTTTACTGTCTCCTTTTTACTGTGTCCTGCATCCTGTGTCCTGTGTCTTGTGTCCTGAACTTTAGAACTGCTGCTATTTGACTGGCTGGTCTAAACAGCAGGTCAAGGGTCAAGGATAATGGGGCAAGGTTGATGGGTCAAGGGTACAATAGATCAAAAATGGGTCAAGGGTAATGGGTCAAGGGTAATGGGTCAAAGGAAATGGGTCAAGGGTAGTGGGTCAAGGGTAGTGGGTCAAGGGTAGCATCTCAAGGGTAATGGTGCATGGGTCAAGAGTAACAGCTCAAGGGTAATGGGTCAAGGGTAACGGGCCAAGGGTAACGTGTCAAGGGTAACGGGTCAAGGGTAATGTCTCAAGGGTAATGTGTCAAAGGAAGTGGGTCAAGGGTAGCGGGTCATGGGTAGCATCTCAAGGGTAATGGGTCAAGAGTAACAGGTCAAGGGTAATGGGTCAAGGGTAATGGGCCAAGGATCACAACAACTGATATTTAATTCTTTACTTTAATGAAAAACTGTAATATCGTTTTTTACTACACATTAATCAGCCTATGTACATATGTTCCCAACCCTCCCCTTACAGGGATAAATCTGGGAGGGAACGTTATTTGGAGTACCTAATCGTGTTTTGAGATTATGTGAGCTTCTCAATATTTTGAGAGTGACTCTCATTGGCTGTTGTATTTTAAAACTTTAAGCAAGCATGGCTTTAAATATTTTGATTTCATAGAGAATAAAATATCTAATTTATTTTTTGTCCAATCCTGAGGTGCATTAATTAGAAAAAATTACAAAGCTAAGAATAAACAGATAGTTATAGAATTTTGTTTTAGCCCTTTCAATGCAGTAAAGGCAGCAATATTCTAATATTTGAAATTAAACAAAAACTGCTTATATTTAGTCAGGAATATCCTTTCAGCTTGGTACCCAGGACCCTACTCGCATATGTTAATGATGGGGGGAATGATGTGTGACAGTTTTATATTTTATTCCCCAAACTCCCAGTGAGTGATTTAAGCTTATTTTGAGCTTGCGCACCTAATTTGATAAGTTATGAAGATGTGGCAACACGATGTTCATTTTAGCTGTAAAACAGCAAGATAAGCCTATTTCGAGCTTTTGCATTCGCTAAATCTTATTATTTATCTTCTAGAAAGCTAAGTCACGCCAACTTCAACTTTAGTTTTGGTCAAAAACAAAGCTATACAGAAAATATCAGAAATATCTCGTAAAACCACAGACTGAAGCAGTCCTGGGGTGCCTGTGACCCCCCATTTTATAAGCCATTTTAAACTAAACAACAGGTCTACAACAGGTGGCAAAATTGACATGACAATCTGGTGAGCACCCTCACTTTAACTCATGTTACCCCCCTTTCCCCCCTTTGAAAAATCCTGGCTACGCCCCTGTTTGAGTTGAAGAGAAATACAATATCCTCAGTCACAGCTTTTAATGAAGTTTTATCTAATAGTTCTTCTTCTTCTTCTTCTTCTTCTTCTTCTTCTTCTTCTTCTTCTTCTTCTTCTTCTTCTTCTTCTTCTTCCACATCTTATTAGTTCTTTTTTTTTGCATTTTGTTGAACAGGTTGCAAGGTGGACAGATCTGTCAGCCAAAAGGTGTTATAGTCTTGGTCCTCAGAGTTCAGCTAAATTTGTATATAAATGGCCACTCGATGATAAAAACGTTGTTTCTAATCTTACTTTGAAATTTGAGTAAGTCAGTGAATTATCCTTATACATCTGATTTAGATCTATCTGGGTTACAGAATGGAGCTGCAATTAGTGACATAAATTGCATGGTCTTAAGGCAGCATGAGCTGAAGATAAAATAAAGTATAAATTAAAACTATCATGTACAACACTGTAATTTTTATAATTACGTGGAAAAACATATAATATTCGTATAAACGTCCTTTACTCTCATAAAAAAGTAATACAATACTCCCTTGTGTTCCTTCATTGATATCCCAGTGATTGACACATGTCATATTTATATTGATATTAAGTATAGTAACATTAACTTGATTACATAAACACTATACTGCAAGCAAAGAGTAAGCTGAAAAGCAGTGCACGAATTTTGATGATTCGTATCAGAGTTAATATAAAAGCCGTTACGTAACATTTTTTTTGTTTTTTTGTTTTTTTTTGTACTAACCTCGAAGCACGGGCTAGGTTCGAGAATCGAGCCATGTCCACGTGGTAGCTGGAAGTCTCAACGCCAAGAATAAAGATAAATCATCTTCCAAAATATGTTCACGGTTTACAATTGGCTCGCTTGCTGACATATATAGACTACAAAAACACTTTATAAAATAATTTGTTATTCTTCATTTCTAATTTCTCATCTGATATGGTAAGTGATTATTAATTGATAAAAACATCCATGTTAATGCTAAATTTTATATTATTATACTTTGAACGATTACTTTGAATGATTATGTAACGAGCAAGAATTATTGAAAATAACTGGTTTAAGTCAAATTTAAAATACACGGTCCTTTTAAGTGGGAAAGTTCTAAACTATATCTCAAAAGTGTAGGCATTTTGGAAGGCAATGACCACAAATGCAGACACGAATCAACAGACAATTACTTAAGAAAACATATAGAATAGAAAACAACCTTCAATCCCATCAAAAAGATAAAACATAGTGAAGACCCATTGAAACTCTATGAACTGTTAAGTATGAATAGTGGTTTTACAAAAAATGTTCTGTTATCAAATACTTCGAGAAATCAAATTTATCTCTAGAAAGATGTATTTATTATTGAAATAAACATTTTATTTAGCATTTTAAATTGTAAATACTTCTAACTTGTAAGTAATCTACAGGTGCAATAAAGCCCAGTGTTCGAATCTTTCAATAGATAGTCAAAAAAAAAAAAAAAAGCTAAAAAAACCATGAAAGCGGAAGAGCTTCGAAAAGCTTTTATAATCAATGCAATTAGACAGAAATGTAAATTACTTGCAAAGCAAACAGAAGTAACAGATAATGTGAAAAGCGTGAAAATGCAGTCAAGTAAAAAAAAAAAAAAGTTAAAGACAGAGAAAAACCGTTATTTTTGGAAGAAATGCTGAATCATTCTCTTCTTCTTCAGGTGTTCCACAAAACATCGGCAAAATTGTTGTGAATGACACAGTTGTCATTCTCTCTTGGGATACTGTTCCAGGTGCATTGAAATACCGTGTTTGTGCTCAAGAAGTTGGAGTTTCTAGCAAGTCCTGTGTTGACACACAGTCGAATCCAGGCGCTAAACGAATTAATCGTCGTATCACAGGACTCAAGCTAAGAGCGAATTACACATTTTCAGTTGAGGCTATCTTTCAGAGTAAGTACTGATTTAGTTTCTTTTACTTAATACTTGTCTTATTGGAATTTGTTGTGCAATAATAATATGAGCACAGATGAACATTTATTAATATCTTAAGTTTATTAGTGTTAATTAGAACATTCCCTTGTTATATTTCACATCGTTGTCTTGGAAACCGAACATTCCTTTGTACTTTGTACTTCGCACTTTGTACATCGTGATAATTTATACTATAAATATAATACACATTACATTAGAGTCAGTTGTATTCACAGTTTTCAGTCATTAAAGTACACTACGAGCGACATTTGTGGTTTTTGTTTAGTAATATTCCACATTTGTCGACGAAGACATTTTGAAATCAATTGTGCTTTAAGGTTAAACAAATGGTGATGCGCCATTGACTCTTTTGGTTAGGAATTGGAGTTAAGCCCTTAATCATTTTCAGTTTCTTCGTTCCTCACGAAAGTTTAATTTGATATTTATAGAGATAATAACTAGCGGTAAACTAGTGTGAGTTGCGTCCTTGTTTCGAAAGAAACAGTTCTGATATATCTCTGTAAATTATGCAACGTATAAGAATTATATTATTATACGGTGTATGATTTACATATCACAATAATTTGATATTCTGACGAGTGTTAGAAAAGGTTTTTATTATCGATCTGAGATGCTGTTTATCAACTGAGCAATACAGATGTTCAAAGTACAGAAACTCGCACTGAGAGCCGATTACCTGTGTATAGCTGTTATATTTACCTCTGCGTTGGCATACTGATACCATTGATAAATATTGTTCAACTAATTATTCTTTATATTCTTTGTTTACCCAGAAGTTATTCCTAATCTGACATTCACACGTCAGAGTCCCACCACTACTATTGTGATCTGGGATCCCATCCCAGGAGCGATGAGATACAAGGTTTGTGCCCAAGAGTTTAGTAGTAGAGCCCCAAACTGCAAGTATATCCCCGCGGGCTCCAACAACGCGAGCTTTAATGTAGCGTTCTCTGGTCTGAAGCCGGACACAAGATACCGATTTTATGCCAAGTCTTTCTTCCAAGGTATGCTTCCAAATTATTTTAGATTTTGAAAAACTAACCTTTATACCTTGCATTTTCAAAATGACCTATCTTTCTCTGCTAACAATGGTTTTAGTGAAAATGCTGCGTTCTTGTTTTTTCACACGATTTCCGGCACAACACTTTCAGCAAGGTCTTCAGATTTTTTATTGTAGTTATTTTAGTCCTAGTATTTTGCATGATAAGATGCTGATAATTGTTTTTACGTGTTTTTTACATGTTTATGCCATCCATTTTTCAGTTTTAGTTAACCCACCCGCTGAAGCCCCTGAAAATATAAAGATTGTTGCAGTGAGTCCCATTGCAGTTACTGTTACTTTTGACGGAGTCTCTGATGGAATCGCAAATGACATTGTGACTGGATACACGATTTATTATCAGCCTATTGGTGGATTACCTAGCAGTGTAGACATTTTAAAGATGAACATCAGTCGCTCCACTAGGATTGTGACTATAACAGGACTTGAGGAGAATGTGGTGTACCGTATCTGGATGACTACCAATAACTCCTTTGGTGAAGGCCCATTAAGCACACCAATCACGATTAAAACAGAAACTGGTAAAGTTTTAAATCTTTACTTCTTTTTCATTTAACTCTCCCTTTATGGGTTGGAGACGAGTTGATATTATACGTTTTAATGTATCTTGGCTATATACAAAGTAATGCTGAAGTTGCATAAGCCTAGTAAGCACATTTTATCCATAGTAAGCTTTTTTCATAACCGCATACAACCTCAGACAACGATTAAACAGTAAATAGTATAATTCATGTTTAAAACTGGGAAATTTTGTCATGATGATAAAGTTTTTCTAAACATGAGGTTTCTGAGAAAGAATGTTGAAGTTCCAAAATACTAATGAGTAATACAATGTTTGTACAATCTTAATGCCATATAAGAAATAAAACATGTCCTCCGTGCCTTCATAGCCTGATAAAAACAGAGGCGAACATTTCGAAGAATTTGAGAGCGGCTCAGTGGAAACCCGAAACGCAGTTTGAACCTTCACAAACTTTGCCGAGGACTAAATGGTGACGTCCCGAACTTTACTCCTTCGTTTTTGAAAAATTTAGATACTAAGTACAGCTTATTGACAATACACGAAACAAATTATAGAATAAATAAAGTGTTTCGATTTTGCTTTGCAGCATACTTTTCCGAAGAAATCAGTATGTTGACCTAAACTGGACTCGAAGCCTCGCCTCCTTGTTTTAGCTTATTCTTCGGGAAGCTAACAACTACATGCACCATAGTCCACGCTGGCAGTATAGCAAAGTACAGAGGCTATCAGCGTGAGGATCAACCCAAGGCCTAACATTGAAAATACACCGCGAAGTATAAACCCTAAGATTTAATTAGTAACTAAAATAGAACCTAATGGAAGGCGTGACGTCGTTGAAACAAAGTTTATAAAATCCAAGATCTCATCTGTTTGCATCTTGTCAATGTTTGATATATGCGCTTAGTTTGAGTTAATTGTTCAGTTCAAGCAGAATGTTTTTTAAAAGACTTGTTAACCTGCTAACCTGTTTTCCTTTGATATAAATGTCTTTAATGCCACTGGCCTTATCTCATTCCCAGATGTCCTCGCACGTATAACTTTAGAACGACATCTGGCAAAATCCATTTTCAAAGCATGCCAGATTTCTTGCACGTTAATTAACTGCGCATGTGTGGAATTTTAAAAGTGAAAATGGCGGCGGATTTAAAATTCATCAAAAAAAAAAAATGAAGAAAGAAAACGCTTTAATAAACCTGATTTAAAGTTAAAACCAAGCTTTTGAGCAGCCAACCAGAAGCCGGATCGAAATTGATTTTACTAGATGTGTGTCTCCCCCGTAAACAGAAAACTGATACTATCTGGGAAAGTGACTACTACCAGTCTTGATTAGCATCTAGCAGTGCTGCGGGCTTGCTTTTATACTCTTGTAACTGTTTATTATAGTTATTAGCATGTTGTTGCTATTGTTGTTGTGCTGGTATAAAACAAATATTAGGAGAAAACGAATAACCTCGTTTTTTAAGAATTTTTGTACCTTAATGGGTAAAGCCGTGTCATGACGGTCATATTAAAGTATTATTGGCTTTAAAAACTAGGACAGAGTATATACTTACTGTAGGGTTCTAATCGCAATTCATACAATAAAATATTTTCTCCTAGTTCAAATACAGTACTACCAGCAAATGAGCTTCTTTGAAGGCCGTTGCATCGTTTTCTGGTTCTACGACCCAGCCACGGACCAAGTGCACTACAAGGTTGTTGTCGGGAACTCCACCGGTTGGGCTGGAGTTGGTCTCTCCACCAGTAAAAACATTTTGGTCAGCGGTTTTGATTTTTTAGTCGGAGGACTGTATCCAAACGGAACAGCTTTTGTTAAGGTAAGTTAACAACTTTAATTGTGATTGAACAATCTATTCTTCCGTGGGTTAAAAATATCATGACCTAATCTCATACTGTAACTTAACTTACAGTTGTCAAAATTAAGGAAAAGTTATATTGCTCATTTCAAATTTCTTTGCCACACTTTTCACTTTAGTCCGTAATTAAAAAATATTGGAAAATTTGCTGCTCACAAACATACTGACACAACAAATTGCTAAAGTTAGTGTAACTAGTTAAGTACTTTATATTACCGCTACCATAGTTTTAACCATCGCTGTTCATAAGATCTTTGCCTTCCGACGACAATATCCCCGGTAAATTTCCCGGCTCTGCCGAGATTTGAACATTTGTGCTACCACATGAGGTATACGGGTACATGCCGCTCTATAGGGTAAGGTTTTAGAGCTCTAAAGTCTGGGATAGCTTATCATATTTGCCTTAGATCGAATTTGGCATTGTTCCTGAAATTACATCGATATCTTCAACAGTGCATCAGTGAATTTTTGTCCGTCACGCACCTTCCATGTTAAAGGCAAATATTTCTGCACATTTTCCTCTCATTACCACACTTACCTAAGCTTCAAATAAGGTTATAAAAATGAAAGTTATAACCATTTTAAGTATTTTGGGTAGAAAGATTAACCAGATAATATTAGTCTAATTTATTAAAAACTTTGTCTGAGACGTAATGGATGCTTTACAAAGCACGCATGACCACCAAATATTTTTGAAATTTTGCGGCACTGATATTTCTGATAAACTGTACGTTTAGACTGAGGTAAAAGTTTTAAATTTTATAAGAATCAGATTATTCATATCAGGGCCCAATCCTCTCCTTGACTCATTAGGCCTCAAAGATAGGAATTATGTCGTGTCAGGGCTCAATCCATTCTCTTTACACTCTTAAGCCTCAAAAATGGCACTATATTGTATAAGGGATCATTCCCTTCTCTTTAAAACTCTAAGCCTAAAATGAAAGGCATCGTATCAGGGCTCAGTCCTTTCTCTTTAACATTCTAAGCCTCAGAGAAAGGCATTGTTATGTATTAGGGCTCAGTTGTTTCTCCTTAACACACTTAAGTTTTAAAGATAGGTATTATGGTGCTTCAGGGCTCAATAATCCCTTCCCTTTATACTCTCGTATTGGGTATTTTTAGTGTTACTTATCTTTAATTTGCTAAAGGATTATATGGTCGAAGACTTTCAGTAACATTTAATGATATTGTTTATTTCTTCCTCTAGGAATATTGGGTATGCAACAGTCCCATGCAGAGCACAATTATTGTATTGGTGGAGCAGATTGCCGTTGCTCTTGGAGGAGAATTTAAGGTTGGTACTCGTAATGTTTAGGTGTTATTTAAAGGTTATATTACATAAATTGCATTGGCAAAACCGGCCAAACCACTTGAGTGTATAGTCTGTTAAATGGCAGCTTTTGCTGGATTAAAAACTAAAAAAGAAATTGTTTCATATATTCAGGGGTTTGAATTTATTGAAGATTCTACCATTTCTAAGCCATGGCTTAAACCACAAAAGCAGTAAAGCAAATTAATTACTGGTCGTGGCAGTATCGATAGTCCTCCAAGTCACGTGATCGATTTGGACCAATCGTGCACGAGAAATTTTTACAATGAACAAAGGTTGCCTATTAGAATAGATTAGACTATAATAGACTAAACTATTAAACTGTGATAGATTATTTAAGGGTTAAAGACTGGAAGTGCGTGGTTTGTGTACATATAAACGTATCTAAAAGGCGGGAAAGGTGCTGGACGGGCGCCAAAAAGCCCGCCAAACTAAACAAATTGATTGTATACTTTGATAAAGGACAATTTTTTGCTGGAGTAAAGGCTCAATAAAAATTTGTTGATATAGGCAGTGGTTTGAATTTTCTGAAGACTCAGCCATAGGTATATGATTTTTTGCAGCACGACTCTGCCGGTTGGTCACATATAAACCGAAATCACGTGATTGATTTTGACCAATTGTAGGCGCGTATTGTTTACAGTGAATTTGTGTTTAAACACAAAAAAATTATCACGGGGTAAATCCCATACAGTCCCGTAGAAGCCTGTATGGGTTTCACGCTACTTTTTTGCACTGCTTAATCGACGGGACTATGGGTTGACAGGATTGACCTGCGGGATTGGCCTGTAACCACGTTAAAATACCTTTCGACGGTACTGTATTGAGGAAAGTTGATTTTTACTAGCAGGCAAAATTTCTGTTTGGCAATTGCTTTTTATTTTCTACGAAAAATCAGTTTATACAAGAGAAGCATTGAAAGAAATACGATTGCATTGTTTTTGTCTTTTATGATTTGTTTTTTGTAGAACTACCTTCCGCAAATAATTCCCCATATACTAAAGGTGTTCATGCATGATAACAGCCAGCAAAGAAGTGTGACAACAAAGGTAAGGCTTAACAGATTGTGATAACGGTATCACGTCACACCAATATACATCATACCACTCCATACTATCTTGTTTCTTGTCATACTACAGCATACCATGTACGGTATCTTATCATACCATAGGAAACCATACTGTTTTTTGTCATACCACAATATACCATACTGTTTCTTATCATACCAAACCACAAACTGCACACCAAACAGTTTATATCATGTTACAATACAAAGGACCAAAAGATAAAATCCAACACCATATTATAGCATGACCTATCGTAACCTATAAAATCCTATCCCATATGTATCATCTGCACTCATATCCTATCATATCAGATCTCTTTTCATTGTCAGGATAGACCATATTTGGTATATCATGTCTTTTCACATCATCCCAAATCATTGTGTATTGTATCATCATGTTTCATTTTATTCTTTCATTTATATTCCCTTTCTCTGTCATTGTTCCCTATTTTGAAATTTATCATTTGGTATTTTTAAATTTTATTTAAGAAATAAAATATGTTCTCCGTGCCTTCATAACGTTTGGAGGAATTCGTGAGCAGAACAGTGAAACCTGAGACGCAGCCAAGAACTGCTAGAAACTTTGCTATAGTTTTCACACGGCTATGAAGGCAAAGAGAACATTGTCCTGTAAGATTGTTATTTTCCATTTTAACAAAGAGAAAGTTGATATACAAAGCATATATGTATGCTTTCGTTGTTTTCATGAAACTGTGAATGCTGTCAACTGGAAGATCGCCAACCATATTGCTCACATTGTTTTCACACTTTATATCGCTCAACACATTTGCTTTCCAATCATGAGTTATCCAAGTGATTTCATAATTAATTTTGATGTAAATGGGCATCCTGTATACTAACCTTTGACTGTTTTACCATTTTCAATGTTTTTGATTTTTTTCAAATAAAAAACTAATGGATTGAGTTGTTCGATCAATGTTTGTAGTGCACTAACATTATTGTCGCATATTATATTTGTAGCTGTTAAATGCGCTTCAGATGTTTGGGTCGAGTCTAGATGACTATCTCCACTTGCTGGTTCCTCCAGTGGTCAAGTTATTTGATTCAGCAGATATTCCATTCGCAGTTAGAAAGTATGTATAGAAGCTTATAACTAGTCACGTGGTTGTTAATTTCATTAGAATTTTAAGACCTCAAATCGGGTTCGTAACAAGAGGGAGAGTAGTGTTATGCATGGATGTTCAGTATAAGTAAGACTTAATGCATTTTATTATTTAGTCAAACACACGGCAGCTTAATATTCAAGTCTCAAGTTTGCCATTTAACCAAACTCGCCCCAATTCGCATAATAGCATATCAACAAATGTTCAGAATTTTATAGTGCTTCGTAACTTAAGTTTCTCTCATAACTTGAGCTTGATATATAAAGTTCTTTAGACGTATGCAGAATATAATGGTTATTTGAGGTTTTGCTATCAAGTAAATTAGAAATGTTTTGAATGATTTAATATCCTTTTAGAAACGGAAGGTATTACAATAAAAGTTTCACTTTTTTTAGAAGCTTAAAATAAATTGTATTAATTTTTGTTCGTTTGCTGTTTAGCAAAAATTTAACGGAGATTTTTTTACAAATTAATAGTTTGAGGAAAAATAAAGTAATGTTTATCTTATTTTTACGGTTGTGATCTCTTTTGTTCAAAGATGCGCCCTTGAAACTCTCGACCGACTCAGCGAGACTCTGGACTTTAACGACTTTGCATCCCGTATCATTCATCCTATTGTGCGTACACTTGACAGCTGTCCAGACCTTCGACCCACTGCAATGGATACTCTTTGCTGTATTGTTCACCAGATGGGCAAGAAGTATCTCACGTTTGTTCCACTTGTTCATAAGGTCAGTTTTGTCCTTCTAATATCATACGATTTCTAGCCTGCATAGAAACGTCTGTGTACAAAAATTTGCTGCATAAGCACGCAGTCAACAGATGCAAACAGATTAATTACAAGAGAAAGCTAGATGCATATTTAAAAAATTTAAAATGGATCTAGATGAATTGCCTGCAAGGTAAAGATGTTATCAGTTTCATTAACCGTGCTGCATTTGTTATGACAGAAATTAAAGAATGTGAATATGGTTTTGTTTTAGGTTGTTGTGAAAAATCGCATACAGCACCAGAGATACGATGTGCTTGTCTGCAGAATTATTAAGGTTAGAAAAAAAACCCATTTAATCTGTTTTATACGGCTTTGTTTCAGGAAATCAATGTGTTGAAGTAATTGGAAGTGGGCTATAATCCAATATCAATATCTAAACCGAATGTTTTTGAATTTTTCATACAGGGTTCGTACAGTCTTGAAAAGTCCTTGAGTTTGGACCATGGTCCTTGAAAAGTCCTTGATTGCGAATTTTCCTTGAAAAGTCCTTGAATTTGGAGCAAAAGTCCTT
>JAOBAY020061668.1:0-12798 GCA_025331085.2 Zoanthus sociatus
GTTTTTGTAACTTGGGACGACTGACTGGAAGCTATATTTTAGCCAAATTAGACAAGATCACCCGCAAAGCATCTTGGTTGGCCCTGTCTCTTTAACCTAGCGCATTAGCTGTAGTTATCATTTAGTTTGATTAAAAAAACTTGACGCATTTTCAGAATTATTGTTAGCTACACAAATGAAAACAAGACAATATAAAACTTAGAATGCCATGCATTCTCTTGTAATTCAGGCCTTAAAGGGGAATTGAACCCTAAAATCGAATTTTGTCAAACATAATCTTTAAAAGTGTGAAAACGATATTTAAACATTTTTTTCCTCGTGTTGCGCTGATTTTCCGAGAAATTCGAGTTTAAAATACTTTACATGCCGCATTGGACGGGCGGCTCAGAAAGAGGCTATAACGTCCGATATGGGGAAGATCTTTTGCGGCTAAAGCGAACAGAACAGGTTCAACTTTGAAGCCAGACATCACACACAACTTAAACTTTTTAACATTCGCACTTAACTGTGTAAGCGAGCTTATGCCAACAAAAACAGCTCAAACGCACGCTCGCATCCCCATAATCTACGTCACACGTTACCTTCGTTACTGCTGACAAGCGCCCACGCTCAACGACCCCAAACAACCCAAAACACGTGCATTCAAACTAGAACTTCTTGGAAAATCTGCAGCGCAACACGAGAATAAAAACTTTTGAAATACGGTCTCCACACCTTTAAGGATTTTAAATAAAAAAGGTTGATTTTAGGGCTCAGTTCCCCTTTAAGCTTTTGTGATTTTTTGTACCGCTTGTGTAAGGAACCGCGTTATAAGCAGAATATTAATCTCCATGGCGGTAAAAAGAAAATACAAAATGATTTATTGTCAATATAAGCGCAACGGTTGAACATAACGTTAACCTTCTGCTTTTTTAGCATACTTTCTTATATTTTTTACTAGTAATTTAGGAACAGTCCAAACGGCAACGTAAACAAGGAAGATCCCAATGGTTTACGAGGCCTTGTAATAGGTTTTGGCTCCAAGCGACATTCCTCCAAAAATGCCAAAAAATATAGCGACAATCTTTTTCCAGAACACCGACAGCCGATAGAACATGACGGGAAAAAAGGAACATTTTGATAGAGCTACATTTATTTTTAATTTGGACAAAGTGACGTCTTTTCACTTCGTTATTTCAACGTTGACCTGACGAACCAGGACATCATGACTCCTGATTTCCGTGAGTCATCTTACACTTTAGCCATTACGGGCGCTTATTTTGAAATCAGAAAACAAATTACAGGAAGCAAAAATTAAGCACATTTAGCGAACATTTGTATTCATTAGCGACATTTGTCTCTAGCCAAATATAGGCGGCTAGTGGGTCTCAATGTGAGCAATAAAGTGACACCATACTCCCACGAAAGGCCTCGTTTACAAATACTGTAATTACTCGATTAAGCACCTCGGCGCTTCTTTCATTTTTGTATTTTTTGGTGCGGTGCTTATTGGAAACACTAGCTGTTGCAGTAATGCAACTTTTCTTTTGCAAAGAGCATTTTTTTTGGAATTTTAAATGAGATCAATAAAATAGCAAATACAACATTTACAATTAGAGATTTTAATACAAAAATAGCCTATTAGTCTCAAAAATAATTGAATACAAATGAAATATAAATGGCTGCTACAGCCGCATTAAATCCGAGTTCTGAAATTAGCACCGCATCGTCCATTAGGTGCAACGCTTATATGTTTAATTTTTGGTCTCACTGGAGAGACGCTCATTCGGGGTAGCTTTTATTTAATTTTTGGTCTCACTGGCGGCTTTTATTTAATTTTTGGTCTCACTGGTGCGGCACTTATTCGGGGGCGGCTTTTGTTTAATTTTTGGTCTTACTGGAGCGGCGCTTAATCGAGGATGGCTCTTAATCGGATAAATGCGGTAACCTCGTTTTTGTAAAAACTGACAATCTGGGAGCAAATTAGTCAATTAAAAATCACACATCTTTGTCACGAACTACTATCTTAAGCCTGGTTTCTATATATTCTGTAACAGACGGCGATGGTTTTCGATCACGGTCGGTGGCCGTCTGCAATCGATGAGTCGAAGACACCACACAAGTGTTTCCATGTTATTATCAATTGCAGATAAAGTAATCCCACCAATCTTCATGTATGGTTCAAAATTAGCGGCAAAAATCTCAGCTCTCATTGGGCAGTTACTGCCACGTGATTTAAGAAGAACAATGAGAAATTGCCGATTGTCCCAGACTGTCCCAGACACGCGTTCCATTAAAATATTTCTTTGTCGGCATGATGGTAACGTTCGGGAAAGTAGAATCAAGTTCAACTCTTCCGATCGTATTTAGATCGTGTGTCGTAGACCATAATGTCGGGGACAAGACGCAGATTGCCGTTACTGATCGTGATTGGAGACCGGTTTTACGGTATGGCATCGACGTTTCAAAATAGCATCGACTATTTTGTGTAGTATGGCATCGACTGTTTCAAATGGCAACGACGGTTTACGAAAGGGAAAGTTGCATCGCCGACCGTTACAGATCATATGGAAACCAAGCTTTACTTACATAAAGTAATTTCTTAAGTGTATAGGACTAGTTCATTGAGTGATGATGTGCGATGTATAGTATAGTATATTATGTATAATACAAGCAATAAACATTTTCTTAATATGCACAATGTTCCAACTTCCTGTTCAGACTATCTTGCACTTTCTTAAACTAAGTTTTCACACGCACTACTACTAATGCGTTTTGTTTAAACGCAGCCTAGTTTGACCTTACGCGTGTAAAAAATAAATTTCGGTTTTAGGCCGTCTTATATTGAATTAATTTTATTTTAAAACTTGGGAATGAGTTAGTGATCCTTATTCTAACTGGAAGGACCGTCGTCCGGTAAGGAAATAGGTTATCTAACAATCATATTCTGTGTGTTTAGTTGGCTGTATTTATAACGTTCTTTCTAACTAAAACATTTCTATAACAAAGAGTTAATCCTTGCGAACTAATTGGTCAAGTTAAAGTAACGCAGTTAATGATTTGACTAATTTAACTATTTCTTATCAGCCGCATGGCATCAAACCACTTGGATATGATCTGATTTGTTGACCGGCTACAAGATCCAGCTTCCTGCCAATCGACTACATGTGCAGCTTCCTACGTTAACTTCTGTAATAACTCGCGATCAGCTGAATGTGAGGAGTGTATGGTTAGCTATTATGGCCTGTAACATGGATGCTGCAAACTGGAGATGCCTAATTATTACTTCTCACTTGCTGAACTCATACTAACAGTAATATAAGCATTAATTAACCGCCTGTGTTAAATCAAACAAGCTCTAATTAAGCTAAGAGCTCTCTAGAAGGTAAAATATAATCTTTTTGCATGTTTGCTCGAGTTTATACACGCTTGTCCGAGCAGGATTGGATCTAGCTGGTTTCTGAGTGGAGCATAAACCTCTCTAATAGTGTAATTATGCAAGGTAGGCAATAAAAGGTTTTATTCTACGGAGGCACCCGTGCCGGCATGGGTGACAAAACTATAGTCCATGAGGGAAGGAAGTGAACAATCTTCTCAAAATAAGCCACAAGAAGGCCTAGAAAAGAAAAACCAATTAACAATGAATAAAAACATTACACTACAAATAATTTTTTTATCAAACTTTTGGCTAGTTTCAGGAAACTGGTTGCACTATTTTTGATCTTCCCCCGTGCAATGACTTCAAAGTTTGTTAAAACCAAAATTAAGCACAAAAATACAGGAATAGGAACAAGAAAAAGACATACATATTTTCGTTCAACTTCAAATCAAGCTACGACAATCGATAAATTAAAGAAAATTGAATCGGAAAACTTTCATTTAGCCCTATATACAACCACTTCGGTAAACATCCATGGAAGATGTTTTAAAATTGGTAACAATTTTGCAAGAGGATGGGAAAAAAAACGGATCGGCCAGAAAACCTGTTTGGCCAAAACAACTGAATTGACCAGAAAAAATTAAACACACGGATTGAGACTAGATAAGATCAGCAAATAATGAAAACCAGAAACAATAATGTCACACCAAATTAGTTTTGGAAATTAGTTATACTGTGTGTCTGGATCCTGTTCTGATGCCTGTCTAATCGTAGATGGTGGGGAGTTTAAAATTTTGTCAACAGAAAATATAAAGGCTTGGAAGAGCCATAACCTGCTTCTGGTTTGAATCTTTCCTTGGTATGATTACGTATCCCCTTAATCACGTATGGTCAGACGCAAGTTAGTAACAGTAGCTTTCTTTGCCTCCTAAAGCAACCGAGTTACCGTGAGTTCCAGGTCATGGCACATATTTTATATTTTGGCACAGTTGATATACATTTAACAACAAGAAGGACACCAATCAACTTTTGAATAAAAGCAAAATGTGGAATGTGATTGTTTTACCAAATCTTTTTGATATTTTCTTTCAATATTTTATCAATTTAGCTGCCTAATGCTAATCTTTATTTAAAGTCACATTGATGGAAATTGAGTTTTAAAAAAACACTTCATAGTATTTATAAATCACGTTTATTCACTCTCAAAATCATTAAAACAATCTCTAAGCTTTCTTTTTTACAATCAAGGGAATAAAAAGGATTTCTTTTATCGGGGTTTTAATTTACCAGCACTCACAATCCCAAATACTCCTCCCGAGTGATATATGTACGTTGCTAATAGTTATATTCTTTACCTGTCATGACAGGTCACTTAAGTAAATATTTAAAATTCATATTAAAGGAAAAATACATAATCTCCGACAACATTGTGGATAAATAAAGCTACTTTTTCTTGTACCAGAAGTTCTTGTACAGACGCGTTGAATCGGGAAGATGAGGTACTTCTTCCTCGGGAGTATTTGTGCTCGAATTTCTAGGAAAGAAACAATAGTCTTTAATTATATTCAATATTTCGGACTTTTTAAACGCTTTGTTTGAAACTTGTACTGTCACTCAGTTAACCTGAAGAAGACTGTGGATACAGTCCAAACGTTAGGATTTTTAAACATTTCAACCAGTGCAACAAAAAAATATGTTATTAATAAACTCTAAATAGTTAGTCCGAGAAATAGTAACAACGGAAAGCGCCAAGCTGAATCGAGGCAGGAGATGAGTAAACTAACGAACTGGCAAAAAGTATTAGCATAATCCCGAGAAGGGCAAAAATGTCATAAATGACAAGTGCTAAACAATGGAAAAAGAGGTTAAGAAATATAAATAAGTAAACGCTACCTCAACAAAGGAGTTTTGCCTCTAGCTGGGTGGACAGCACTTGGGGCACGACTGAATGAGCTTGAGTTTGAACTAGCTGGAGATGCGGCCATTAAGGAAACCGTAGCATCGCCAAATGCTTAGGTTCGGAATCTTGAAACGATGTAACGAAAGTTTGAGTGGAAACTATGAGAGCCCAGCGAAGAACAAAAATACAAAGAGGACACATAATGGTAGCTTCTCAAACTTTTAAAATCTCTTATCAAGTGCAAATGTGAAGTTGAGGTGCAGCCGTTTAATACGCAGGGGAAGACCGCTGAGAAAGGACAGATAATCGAGTTCGCAGGGTATTCTGGGTAACGGTACACATAATACGCAATCAATAGAAAAAATAATTGATAGAACTATTGGCGTTCAGTGTTGCCACTATATACGGCATTTACTAAAACCAGGAACACCCCCAGAATACCTTGGAACACCACGGAACACTCCGGAACATCCCGGAACACCGCGGAAAATTAGGGAACACCTCGGAACACCACAGAACACCGTAATTTTATCGAAATTTAACTATGTTTCAGTGCAAAGAATGAGAAAAAAAATATAATAGTTACTGAATCAGTTTCTAACTCTGAACTTTCTCAAAATGCTGGAAATGCAATTTCAGAAAGTTAAATGTTCGAAATTTCCTGTCCAGACCCCACAGCAGACTCGCATTTCAGTGACCGATTATTCCCCAAATCAACAAATAAACCATTTCAGAATAAACCATCCTATGTACCTGAGACCAATATATAAAACAATTTTTGTAACCGAATTTAAGAATGCAAGGTTAAACTTAGGAAACTCATCAAACTAAATAAAAGTAGTTCTCGTACCTTACAGAACATTCTTGGATCAAGTTTCGCCAGCTTTGCTGGTAAGTAAGATTTGTACCTACAGAAGGATTAAAAATTCAAGCAAGTCAAAACATGCTAGCTATAGCAGCCAGAAAACCTAGCGAACTAATATGCAATGAAAATAAAACAACTAAAATTATTTTAAACCTTGAAACATTTAAATTTAAGTTTTGGTATGACAAACACACAACACAGTTAAAAATTCCAACTGGTAGCAAGCAAGTTATTTGTCTGATTTCAAACGTTGTGGATTTGACACGAGCTGGTTAGTCATATATAATAACCTCTTAACGTACATTTGGTATAACTCTGTAAACGGCGCTCGTGATGGGAAGCCTTCTTGCATAAGTGTTAGGACAGAAACCATCCCAGCACATTCCAACTGACTCAGGATTGAACCTCCTTCAAATAACTTGTCTGTCATCTTGCCGTTTGGTTTGATACAGCGAATGAAACTGGCACCCTGGAACAATCACAAACATTACAGTTACTTTTTTTACCACTTATCCTAATACTATTACAGTTGCTGTCAGTGTCATCAAAAGTTCCCATTGAATGAATAAAAAGTGCTAACATAATAGAGCCATACTGTAAGCAGAACTTCCAAACCAGAATGAGTTTCGATGTGACGTAACATAAGGCAATGTAAGGTAACATGAAACATAAAGTTATACAAAGAGAAAAGAGAATGAGAGACGTATTTCAGAATATTAAATAAGCGAAATACCAGGCAGAATGAAAGGTGTAATGCATGGTTTATAATACAGATAATGAGCAACATAATGCAGAACAGAGAATGAGCAATGCTTGTAGTATAGAGAATGAACAATACTTTGCAATACACAAAATGAGCAATGTGCTGCAACAGAGAATGAGCAATGCTTTGCAAAACAGAGAATGAGCAATGTAATGCAATACAGAGAATGAGCCATGTATTGCAGAACTGAGTATGAACAATACTTTGCAATGGAGAAAATGAACAATGTAATGCAAAACAGAAAATGAGTTACATAATACAGAACAGAGAATGAGCGATGTATTGCAGAACAGAGAATGAACAATACTTTGCAATACAAAGAATGAGCAATGTAATGCTGAACTGAGAATGAGCGATGTAATGTAGAACAGACAAGCTATTCAATCTTCATGTGACCTTTACCGCCAAAGCTCACACTCAGCTTAACATCTTTCTGGTGTAGGTAAATGAGTACCAGCATCTACTGGGAGCTAACCTGTACGGATTAGCGTCCCATCCAGGGGGAGTCAAAGACTCTCATCTGCTTAACACTACAGAAACTGGAGATAAGTACCGGCTCCAATGGGACACTAAGAACTAGGCTAGGTAAGGGAATTAGCTAGTGCCATAACTACAACTATCATTGTTGTTAAAATTTCCATAATCGAAACAGCTAGACGACAAAACTCATAACACTTACAGTGCCATCTAGTTTCTCCATTAACTGTCCCAACTGTGTCTATGGGAGGGAAGGGTAAGAACCAAAGAACATTAGCCATGAATATCTAAACAAAACATCTTTAAAACAAGAACAAAACAAAATAAACTAATTACTATAGCAATGCAAGTAAAACAAATGAAATAACAAAAGCACATCGCACCCTGAATTTGCTACCAACACTAACAAAAGCAAGCTTTTTACTTCCTTTTGCAGTGCGGCCTGGAGCTCCACCAATGCTCAAACCACCAGAAATATCATTTGATTGGATCACACTAGGAAACAAACTCTTTAGGAAATCATCTTTACTATCTTCAACAAGTTTCTTTAGATCATGATGTAGGGCGTCATTGTTTTTGTCTAAGAATTCACCCTGAGGAGGAAAGAGAAGATATCAAATTTACAAGCATTTAAACAATTTTTACCTTTTCAAGAGTGATAAAAAGAAAAAACTATTGATACAAAGAAGTCAAATAATCAGATACTACTGATTAAACGAACCTGTTTTTTTAACAAGCATTCAAAAAAATATACATATTATAGTACTTTACTTCATTTGGAATCATTTGTCAGAATTCTCGGCAACGTTTGTGAGGATTCTCGAGAAGGTGAGACCCTTCGACTGCATCTCTGGCTTTCACTGATTTAATCTCGAATTCTCCAAAATATTCGCCACAGTTATCACCAGGCCATGAAGGCACAAAGAACATGTTTTCTTTCTTAATTAAGTATATCAACTGCTTTTTTTTAATACCTATTAGAGTAGTGCTCCGGTAATGAGTACAGTATTGCATTGTAAATAATAGTTTGGAGCAGTATATTTGTATTTGTAATTGTGTTGTATTTTCTGAATTATTATAGTTGATAATATCTTTAATAATATCCTTTTTTATTATTCTAGTTTGATTCTCACTACCCTCACATCAGTTCATCTGTATATCAATTAACGAAATTTTAACGGCCTTATCTGACCACAACAACTTAACTCGATTAGCATTTGCTATTTTTAAGTAGCTGTGATCCTCACTCAATTATTATTAATATCAACTTTACTATAAAGTAAACTTGTATAATGTAACACCATGAGGTCACAAATAAAAAGTTGTTGTTGTTGTATATTTAAGTTACAATCTTTATGTTGAACTAAAAACAGAGTGCCAAAGGGTCGATTGAGCAGGAGCATTATTTTAATTATGACGTAGACGACACTCTTGATTTTGAACTTCATATTCATTGTTAAGGTGGTATATAAACTGAGTTAACAAATTGTATTATAAGGCCAGATAGTTTCCTGCAATCTGATAGGCTGTTAGTAGGGCCGATTATGGATATTTTTCTCTTCCAGTGACTCGTACGTCATTTGAAAGCAGACAAGGTCTTTGATTTTGTCCGAATTTAATAAAGTTGTTTAAACTGAACATTTTTAAAAAAATTAAATTATTGTGTTCGTTGCATAGAAGCTAGCTTGGTCACATAGGAGTACGGTCTCGAGCAGAAGCTTAGAGCACGTGACCGGATGTTAAAAATAACTTCCGCCGTAGTTCAAAAAATCCGAACTTGACAAAAGCCATATAATAAATAACTTATTAACCTCTTCTGCTCATTCTTTACAGGGAAATGTCAGACCTTGGTCTTGTAATACGAGCCTCGTTATGCTAGGTCTGTACTTCAAGATCTCATTCTGAGATTTGTTATTTATTACTGCACTTGTAAAAATGTCAGTAAATTATCTACAGGATAGAGAGAGAGCATATTCTCCGCCAACTTACTGTATAATAACAAACTGCCCCAGCAAAATGCCTCACTAGAAATCCTTCATCATCTCTTAAACTCCTGTGGTAAATCAATGGGGATTTCCTTGGAAGCTGAAAAGACAATAACAACAATTAATTCATAATATTGTATATCTGTCATTAACACTACTTTTTTATAGGAACTCTTTAAAACAGAAATCCAATCGAGTCAGATTATTGTATGTTCTGGATTACAAATATTGATGAGCAAGTGATTGTAAATAGCTATCTGAGCAGAAATAATTAGAATGCTGCTGAAAATAAATTGCAAAACAGTTACAGTTCATCTGCAGGATACCTAAATTATGTGCAATTCTACAACTGGCTTCAGCTCCATTAAATCCAGGGGTGTAGCTGCCTATAAAGCATTTAAACCCGGGCTTAAAAAACGTTTCTTTTAATGCACCATTTCAGTGTCGGTAAAATGAGGGACATTTTTGAGCCTGCTTGCTTATAGCTGGAACGGGTTTACAAAGACAAACTTGCTCGCTATGACCCTGAAGTCCTGTTAGGTTGATATTTTCTAAGATGAAAAACAAAATATACCTTTCACATGATTAAAATGGTTGACAAGGAAACAGAACATAAGTATGGGATGTGATTACATATATTTGTATAAGGATGAATATTCATTGAATTTTAACCGGACACAATTTAACAATTTACCAATATAGCGAAAATCCTAGGGACTGAAAATTTGGTATTATTGAACCTAGATTTACAAGATGGTCTTAAAGTTAGAAAAAATAATTTTTAGGGGTGTTAAATACAAAAGATGCAATGGTAGTTTATTTAAAAGACATCTTGATTTTACTATGAGTTATCGTTAGATTGAATAATTAAAGGAATTGCATGCACTCTACAGTGTTAGGAAATTTGCATGCTGTAAAATGATTTACAAATCAATAAAAGCCAGCATCATATACAAAAACGATGGTAAGTTTGAGCCGATGAAAATTTTAACGAAGGGTTTATTTTGCAACAATCTTTTGAAACTATTTTAGAAAACGAATATAAAATAGTTTTAGGTCGTAAGAGATCAATAAATTAAACTAACATGAACAGTATAATGTTACCATTGAATATAAGTTAACTGAATTTAACATACTGCCAGTCTGAAGTGATTTTTGTGCTTGTGGTGAATTTCATTTGTAAAATGTTCTGCTGTTGGTTTGGGTAGCTTGCTCTCTTCATCCAGGATGTCAATAATGCCAGTTTTTCTGGATTCAATCAAGGCTTGAAAATCAGACAAAAAGGCACTATATTTAGCTGCAGTAAGTCAAATATCGTTTTTAATATAAAGACAACACTATGTCAGGTTTATAATGAAGTAAACGTACAGAAAAGAGCTAAAGCAGTCATTAGTCATAATAAAAATGAACTGTGGTTGACAAGTTAGAACGTTTTCTTTATAATCATTTTTATTAACCTTTCTTCTCTACAACAAATCTTTCTTATCGTAAAAAAGGTTCATGCTGCTAGTAGGATCAAATCAAGAGAAGCCGTACAGCTAATAACTGTTCTAGTACAGATACAACAAGAAGGAAGTTCATACGCAAACTTCACCTTTTTATAACATTTAAAATTGCTAAGTAAACCCTACACCAATACAAATACCTTTAATTATAACATCTAAAAATGCTAACCCTACACCAATACAATGGTTTGAGATATAACCATCTGTATTACACAGTACATGTATGTTTATAGGTACTATAGCCCCCTTAGAGCAGGGTTTCAGATAAGGACCGGCAAATGGCGTATTCAACTTTCAGGTTTATGTGATGACTAATAATCGTTACTTTAGTTTAATGAATTGAAATTGTGTGTTGTCTCTGCATCTAAAATTCATGATGCTACTGCTTCTTGGCCATTCTGTTAACAGAATGTTTGTTCAGCTTAACTCATTGCCAATTCTAGGGGGAAGATAAACCAATACGTATAAGTAAGTAACAACTTTCCTTTGGTTCTACTACCACTTACTTATACAGTCTTGATTATCAATGTACTTTACATTCTTCACTCCTAAACCCTCTCGATCATACAGCTCTTGCTCCTGTGTTTAATAACAAAATGAACGTTAACATGTTTGTTTACAATGGCAATTCTAAGTAAGAAGAGCATAATGTCCCTCTTTAAAGTATCCAATAGAGACCTTTAGATCCGAGGACCAGGACGAGGACGAGATTTAACTGCGCGCGCGCTTTTTCCAGCAAACTCGTCCTCCAGAAGACGAATTTTGCATGAAATCTCGTCCTCTCCACAACGAGTTTGCTGAAAAAAGTGCAAGCGCGCTTGAAATCTTGTCCTCGTCCTCATCCTCGTCCTCGGATCTAAAGGTCTCTAATGTCTCGACCAGGTCCACAAGTATCACATCCAACTCTTAGTTCTGTTCGCAACATTTCTCACTATTAAGCTGATAAAGAGCACACATCATATCAAGCGTTGTTATGCCTCCTCTAAATAAGCATTTTGCTTCTGCAAGAACATTTCCACAAATAATTGGCCAAATTCTGTTCAAAAGGAGATGTGCAAACAGTTTCTGATAATTGTTTATTAATATTTGTATTTGATCCACAAAGGAATATTAACTTGTTCAAAGCATTTCAAGCTTTTCCTAATTATAATAACACTACCACCACCATCATCATCACCATCAACATTATATTTGTTACTAAAATCCAAATTGTTTTTCTGCAGAGAAGACTCATGTGGAATACTACTTATGCAATTATAATGGTACATTTTACAGTATATTAAAAGAATCACTGGATCATTAAAGATACACTGAAGTAAAGATAGTAAATGAGATGAAAATCATTCCCAATGAAATGCTGGTGATCATAATGACCAAAGAAACCTGGTAGTACAACCATGTTCAGCATGAACAAAATATATTATCATGAGAGTATACATAAATCACCTGCTTTAAAATCCGGTTGTTGAAAAACTGCTGCAGCTTCTCATTGCAGTAGTTTATACAAAATTGCTCAAAACTGTTCTGTTCATAGTACTCTGTAAAGGAAAGCAGCTTTCTTTGGTTAATATCAACTTAATGTAATGCTGTCCCTAAAGAAGCGCTGCACCAGTGAGACCGAAAATTTAATAAGCTGCACCCCAGTGGCCAATGCAGTGCTAATTTCAAGCAAGTAGACAATTTTCACTGATGGATATAAAAAATAACAAACAACACTGCCAGGGATCACACCTGAGACCACTCGAAAGCAACTATCTGCAACAACAAAGCTGCCATACTCTGACAAAAAGCTAATACTCCAACGTTTGGCTCCTTTACACTAAAGTAATTACAGCAATAATCCCAAAGTAATGGGTAATCTAAACTATCGAATGAAATAAGAGAAAACAATTTTTAAGCCCTTGGCGGGAATCGAACCCCACATCTTCGGTTTACTAGTCCGACG
>JAOBAY020061679.1:0-12797 GCA_025331085.2 Zoanthus sociatus
CACTGCAATTAAATCTTTCAAAAAATTAATATAATAACAATTGAGGAAATGACAGTTGCGGCAAACATTCATAGCCCATAAAGTTTGTCTGAGAGTCAATAACGAGCTTTAGAAAAGGGAGGGAAATGTGTCCAGATGTATTTCATGGTTTGCTTATTTTAAATTTGAATTTAATTATTCTGACAAAAAGTAGTTCAGCGAAGCCGAATACGAACTTTCTCATTCCACTCATCGATTTTCCACTGACACTAGTATTTTAAAAATGAATAACATTGCGATGCAAGCTAGATGATCTGTAGTATTATTTTATGATGTTGATGATTTTTTTTTATTCTTACAGCGGCGCGGGCATAATGGGAACATAGATACTGGTGTAGCTCAGATTTAGGCCGGCTATAGGTTTGACATCTTTCTTTACTAAAAACATGCTCGTTTTTTGATGCTGTTCGTTTTCTGGATCTATCACCGTAAAAGATTAAACAGGCAGTTTTCATCTAAAAATTGCTTTTACACAAATCTGAAACAACTGGAGTCAAAAACAGTATCTTGTTAGTTTGAGTGAATATTTGTTAAAACAAGCCAACTGGGCCGCATAAAGTGGTCTTTGCTTTAATTTATATCAGATTTATTAGTTGAACAACACGCAAAAAACATCGAGAACAAATCACTGAAACATTAAAGAAATTTTGGGGAATAAATAAAACGGCCTTTCCTTTAAGATTGCAATGAATTGACATAGCTGGATTGTTGAAGACACAGCGAAATAGCCCAATTTTTGTATTACAGAAAATGGCGCGGATGAAGTACTCGACCGCAAAGCCTCATGGTTGAGCGTGCTCCTTTAAAACTTACCAATATTCAACTGAAAATGTTTAGAGTTTATTTAGATGCCTCAAGCGCTTCCACACGACACAGAATTTTGAATTTTATGTTTTACGTTGGCTTTATATGTGGTATGCGAATCATCCAAACGTGACACTGCCGTTTAGAGCTTATGATCAAGCACTTCCACATGATCCATTGTAAAACACGTGGGTGAGTTTTAAGGAGTTATATTTGGAAAAAAATAATTGCCGGACGTTTAGTAAATTGAAGATCGTGTCCGACAGTGTCTGGTGAAAATGTTTCCAAATGTCACGTTATAAAATTCTAAATTTTGGCTTATAATATGGAGTTTCAAGGAGATATATTTGAAATATATGAACTGCCGGACGTTTAGTAATTTGAAGACCATGTCCGTGGCACAGTGGTCAGAGTTGGGGATTTGAATGCTGCTTCACCAACCAGAGGTTCCGTTTTACTTGACCGAACGTGGCGTTTAAGTAGTACTGGCCCAGGTTTAGCTATCGAAGTCGGGATGGAGGCTCCGGTAGAAGAAATCTAAAGAAGTGCTCGTGGGGTGTCTCGTTAGTTGCTGTGCATAACAGAGAACGGATAGAGTGAAGCACATCAGGAAGAATATCCTGCCAAAACTTTGTTGGAAGATTTCTGGACTAAAACACATTGTGATGGCATTCCATACTACACCATTGCACCTTTCAACTTGACCATTACCCTCTGAGTTGTAGCTCGTCGTTCGACTTGTGGCGATCCCCTTTTCTCCCAGGAAGGCTCGGAGCTCATGGCTCATGAAGGAGGTCCCTCCTCGGTCTGAATGGACATATGCAGGCATCCCAACGAAGGAGAAAAGAGTAGTCAAACACTTGATGACCGTTGTTGTCGAAACATCTGGAAAGGGGAACACAAATGGGAATCTGGAGTGTTCGTCGACTCAAGGGTTCATTGACGTCTTTTACTTCTTTTTATTTTTTTGAGTACTTAAAAAAATAAAAAGAAGTAAAAGACGTTAATGAACCCTTGGTCGACTATGTTAAGGAAATACTTGTTTCCGTTATTGCTTCGGCAGTCGGGACCTTTAAAATCAGTGTTGATCTTCTCGAACGGTTGAGTAGCTTTGATGAGCGGAATCATTTTAGGTTTATGGTACTGCGGCTTACATTCACAGCAAACAGGGCACTGGCTTGTCATCCTTGTTATTTCTTCGAGGGAGTAGGGTAGATTCTTTGTCCGCACGAAATTAATGGCTGAGCCTTGTAACTCCTGGATGGCAAAGCAACTCGTGGAGCTTGAAGAGTGAATCGTCAGATGCAGTGGCACATGTAGCTCTTAATAGTGTGTCAGATGGGATATTGGCCTTTTCTGGCCGATAGATGATGTCAAAGAAAGTTCAAGTCACCTGCGCATTATTTGTTATTTTTGATCTTCCCTTTATGACGTTAGTCAAACATGTAGGCTACTGACCTCTGATCGGTTTTGAATTAGTGACATGCCTCCCAGTCAAAAAGTGTTTCCAGTGCCTCACAGCTTCTATTATAGCTTGTACTTCCTTTTCTACAGATGCATGCTTCAGCTCACTGCCAAGGAGGGACCTCGAGAAGAATGCAACTGGTCTTCCAGCCTGGCTTAGAGTAGCAGCAAGTGCTACCTCGGATGCATCTGTTTCAACCTCAAATAGAATCGTTTCATCGATCGCAGTGACAGAAGCATCTTCTACCATCTTCTTGAGACTTTTAATTGCTTCAACAGCTTCCACTGATAAAGGGAATGACTTGCAGCTGATTATTGATTTGATTCGATCCGAAAACTCAGGAATCCACTGTGAATAGCAGGAGAATAATCCTAAGCATCTTTTGAGAGATTTCGTATCATTTGGGATCGGGAGTTCTTGTAGCGTTCGTAGGCGCTCGGGATCCGGCTGAATGTCTCCTTTTTCAATAACATACCCAAGAATAGGGAGGCGTCGGGTTGAGAAAACACTTTTGTAATCATTGTAGCAGATATTCTTGTGCTTAGCCGCATCGAGGAACTTCTTCAGGTTTACTTCATGCTCATTTTGGTCTTTCTTACAAATTGTGATATTGTCAAGATAAGGAAACACTGCCTTTAGATCATTTTCTTTTATGAACTTCATCATCTCCCTTTGGAAGCAGGCAACTCCGTTGGTGACCCCGAAAGGCAGACGGGTAAACTGGTAGAGGTTGTTTCTGGCTTCAAAGGCAGTGTAAGGCTTATCCTCTTCCTTGAGGGGCAATTGATGATATATGCGCTGCGGAGATCGATGGTACTGAAAACCTGATACTGGGCAATATCATTGACCATGTCACTGATTCTAGGTAGTGGGAAAGTATCAAGATGAGTAAACCTATTGATGGTTTGCGAGTAATCTATCGCTAGGCTCTTCTTATGGTTTTCATCCTTTGTTACTACTACTTGGGCCCTCCATGGCGAACGGCTTGGTTCTATAATACCTTCCTTCAGGAGCCTCTTTACTTCTTCATGAATGAACTTTGAGTCTTCATGGCTATATCTGCGAGACTTAGTGGCGATTGAACGGCAGCCAGGTGTGAGATTTGCAAAAGGCAAAGGTGGCTCCACATTTAGAGTGCTGAGACCACAAACTGACATAGGCGGCTTATTGCCCCCATATTCAAAAACGACGCTTTTGTGCTGTGATTGAAAATCAAGGCCTAATATCAGGTCAGCACAAGAGCCTGGTAGTACAGATAAGTGAATATCGCTATACTCACGCCCTTAGTAGCAAAGCTTGATTGTGCAGGTTCCATTCATTTCCGCCGAATTGGATGATGTTGCCATGAATACTTTACCTGATGATGGATGAACTGACAGGCTTGCTCTCTCTACAAGACTAGAATGGATGAAACTTTCACTGCTGCTACTGTCAAATAAGGCTTTAGCTTGAAAACCTTCTACTTCGACAGTTGCCAATGACTTTGAAAGAGACTTTGGATTAGCTGCAGGCACTGTGGCAAATGTACCAGAAAGCAGCTGAAAAAACTGCTCTCTTAGAAGCAGGCTTCCCACGGCAAACTTTGGCAAAATGGCCTTTCTTTGGACATTTCAGGCATACGGCTTCACGAGCTGAACACTGCAAGCGAGGGTGCTTATTATTATTGCCACAGAAGAAGCAGGGTTGGCTCTTCGGTTCCAGGGCAGCTGCTGTGATCATGTCTTGCTGTTCAGTTAAGAATGCAGGCGACAAGGAGGAAACTGCTGCATTAACTAGTGGTGGATTAGGAACAGTATATGATTCGGAACTCTTCATTGCAGACTCCAGCGCACGTGCCTGATCGAACATGGATTTCAGATGTAGTGTTTTGTTCTCGAGAAGTCTTTGCCGTATTAAATTAGAGTTCAGACCAGTTATGAAAGCATCCCTAACACTTTCCTCGCAGTATTGTGCAGCAGTCACGCTCTTAAAATTGCAGTCTTTGCTCAGGTTCTTAAGTGCTTGGAGATAGTCGTCTAGTGTTTCAGTTGGCTGTTGGCACCTTGTTGCCAAAATGTGGCGTGCAAAGATCTCATTCTTAGGTTTAACAAAAAGGGCACTCAGTATTTCCATAGTTGCCTCGTATTCTGTGCAATGCTCTCTGTGCTGGAAAATCGAGAGAGAAACATAGTTGGCTAAAACATTAAGCTTGTTGAGGTCAGTTGGAGGTAGAACTAGTAGAAAGTTCTCGAATGTTCGTTTCCAGTGCAGCCATTCTTTTGCAGCGACGTTGCTGCTAGTATCAGTCTCGAGCCTTTCCGGACGTAGTACTTTATCCATCGGAGACTGTAAAATATTTAGGGATTCAGCTGAATAAATTGTAGAGAAAATAACGAAGAAATGATTGCCCTAAATACTGGATTTACTCAGCTGAATCTAACATGGCGGCCAGACTAAACCACTGGCTGCATTGCGGGCTCACATACAGGTAACTCAAAACGAAATGTAAACAAACAAGTAAACTAAAGTTCTAATATGTGTTTTGAGGGGCAAAATAGATATTACATTCTCCCCTTCCTTAAAGGTCAAGCCTGTCCACGGGGTGGCGCATCCGCTCCGAATGTCAAAGTACTGGCTGCTCAACATCTGTTGGATTTTCGACTTATAGACTCTTGCCCGATTCATCCACTCTAGTTTCCATAGGAAGGGCTGTGTGACCTTCACGTGGTGATGCCTCTGCAGTCTCTACTGTAACATTGGCCTTCGCCGGGGTCTCGGGTGACATAATCTGGCCTCTTGGTGCACGATGCTTTGTCGACACAGTTGTTTCCCTGTCATCCGGGTAACGTACGTGAACGTAGTGAGGGTTCGCTTCCAGCAGTTTTACTTCATCAACCTGAGGTTCCGTTTTACTTGACCGGACATGACTAAAAAGTGACATGACATGACTTAAAAGTGGTACTGGCCCAGGTTTAGCCATCCAAGTCGGGATGGAGGCTCCGGTAGATGATCGTCTGGGAAATCTAAAGAAGCGCTCGTAGGGTGTCTCGTTAGTTGCTGTGCATAACAGAGAACGGATAGAGTGAAACACATCAGGAAGAATATCCTACCAACACTTTGTTGGAAGATTTCTTGATTTAAGGCACATTGTGATGGCATTCCATACTACACCATTGTACCTTTCAGCTTGACCATTACCCTCGGGGTTGTAGCTCGTCGTTCGACTTGTGGCAATCCCCTTTTCTCCCAGGAAGGCTCGGACCTCATGGCTCATGAAGGAGGTCCCTCGGTCTGAATGGACATATGCAGGCATCCCAACGAAGGAGAAAAGAGTAGTCAAACACAAATGGGAATCTGGAGTATTCGTCTCCTATGTTAAGGAAATTCTTGTTTCCGTTATTGCTTAGCAGTGGACCTTTAAAATCAATGTTGATCCTCTCGAACAGTTGAGCGGCTTTGATGAGTGGAATCACTTTAGGTTAATGGTACTGCGGCTTACATTCACAGCAAACAGGGCACTGGCTTGTCATCCTTTTTATTTCTTCGAGGGAGTAGGGTAGATTCTTTGTCCACACGAAATGGCTGAACCTGGATGGCAAAGCAATCTCCTGGAGCTTGAACAGTGAATCTTCAGATGCAATGGCACATGTAGCTCTTGATAGTGTATCAGGTGGGATATGATCCTTTCCTGGCCGAAAGATGATGGCAAAACTGTAGCGAGAAAGTTCAAGTCTCCAGCGTATTATTTTGTCATTTTTGAACTTCCCGTTGGTCAATTATGTAGGCCACTGACTTCTGATCGGTTTTGAGAGTGAAATGCCTTCTCCTTTTGGAAGCAGGCAACTCCGTTGGTGACCCCGAAAGGCAGATAGGTAAACTGGTAGAGATTGTTTCTGGCTTCAAAGGCAGTGTAAGGCTTATCCTCTTCCTTGAGGGGCACCTGATGATATGCGCCACGGAGATCGATGGTACTGAAAACCCGATACTGGGCAATATCATTGACCATGTTACTGATTCTAGGTAGTGGAAAAGCATCAGGATGAGTAAGCCTATTGATGGTTTGAAAGTAATCTATCGCTAGCCTCTTCTTATGGTTTTCATCCTTAGTAACTACTTATTGGGCCCTCCATGGCGAACGGCATGGTTCTATAATACCTTCCTTCAGGAGCCTCTTTACTTCTTCATCAATGAACTTTGAGTCTTCATGACTATACCTGCGAGACTTAGTGGCGATTGCACGGCAGTCAGGTGTGAGACTTGCAAAAGGCAAAGGTTGCTCCACATTTAGAGTGCTGAAACAACGAACTGATATAGGCGGCTTATTGCCCCCATATTCAAAAGCGATGCTTTCGTGCTGTGATTGAAAATCAAGGCCTAATATCAGGTCAGCACAAAGCCCTGGTAGTACAGATAAGTGAATGTGCAGGTTCCATTTATTTCTGTCAAATTGAATGATGTTGCCATGGATAAAGTACCAGATGATGGATGAACTGTCAGGCTTGCTCTCTGCACAAGACTAGGATGGATAAGACTTTCACTGCTGCCACTGTCAAATAAGGCTTTAGCTTGAAAAGCTTCTACTTTGACAGTTGCCAATGACTTTGAAAGAAACTTTGGATTAGCTGCAGGTACTGTGGCAAGTGTAGCCGACCAGGAAGCAGCTGAAACTGCACTCTTAGAAGCAGGCTTCCCACGGCAAACTTTGGCAAAATGGCCTTTCTTTTGATATTTCAGGCATATTGCCTCACGAGCTGGATACTGCGAGTGAGGGTGCTAATTATTATTGCCACAGAAGAAGCAGGGTTGGCTTTTCGGTTCCAGGGCAACTGCTGTGATCATGTCATGCTGTTCAGTTAAGAATGCAGGCGACAAGGAGGAAACTGCTGCATTAACAAGTGGTGAATTAGGAACAGTATATGATTCGGAACTCTTCATTGCCGACTCCAGTGCACGTGCCTGATCGAACATGGATTTCAGATCTAGTGTTTTGTTCTCGAGAAGTCTTTGCCGTATTAAAGTAGGGTTCAGACTGGTCAGTTATGAAAGCATCCCTAATACTTTCCTCGCAGTATTGTGCAGCAGTCACGCTCTTAAAATTGCAGTCTTTGCTCAGGGTCTTAAGTACTTGGAGATAGTCGTCTAGTGTTTCAGTTGGCAGTTGGCGCCTTGTTGCCAAAATCTGGCGTGCAAAGATCTCATTCCTAGGTTTAACAAAAAGGGCACTCAGTATTTTTATAGCTGCCTCGTATTCTGTGCAATCCTCTATGTGCTGGAAAATCGAGGGAGAAACATACTTGGCTAAAACATTAAGCTTGTTGAGGTCAGTTTGAGGTAACTAGTAGAAAGTTCTCGAATGTTCGTTTCCTGTGCAGCCATTCTTTTGCAGCGATGTTGTTGCTAGGATCAGTCTCAAGCCTTTCCGGACGTAGTACTTTATCCATCGGAGACTGTAAAATATTTAGGGATACAGCTGAATAAATTGTAGAGAAAATAACGAAGCAATGATTGCCCTAAATACAGGCTTGATTCAGCTGAATCTAACATGGCGGCCAGATTAAACCACTGGTTGCATTGCGGGCTCACATACAGGTAACTCAAAACGAAATGTAAACAAACAAGTAAACTAATATTCTAATATGTGTTCTGAGGGGCAAAATAGATATTACACTACGGTTAAAACTACTGGCTTAATTCGAGCACTTATTCATATTAGTTTACTGACAAATTATCATCATATATTCATACTTTCTGTGGTTGGTAGATCTTTTCAGACCCTGCGTGAGGTGACATTTGCACAAAGCATTCATCAGTAAAATATTTTTAGAATATCTTTTTTTCTTTGAAAAAACAAGTTACTGCGTTGTTAATTGCTGTTATCCATGGAGAAGCTGTTGTCCCTCAACCCTACTTCCATGCTCCAAGTGTGAAGTAAATTTAAGTTAATAGTCGCTGAAATTATCTCTTTTAAATAGTTTCTTTACTAATGCCTTTTAAAAAGTCTATGTTTTGTGACTAAAATCTTATTACATTTGTGATTATTATTACATTTATGGTTAATTTTAGTACATTTGTGGTTAATTTTACAACATTTGTGGTTAATACTACATTTGTGGGAGTTAATATCATTTGTGGGTGACAGATTGTGCACCTTTGAAGCAGCGGTAAATTTCTATGTCAGCCTCTTCAAGCAAATAATGCACCAGTCAGTTGGAAGCCCCACCTTTCCCCCTCGGGGATAAAGGGGATATGGACGCTCCATTTTAAAATAGACATACACTAAACATTGTTTACTTATGTTTTGACTGCCATAATTGCCATCGAGGCAACCAAGCGAAGACGCGAGGCTGGCGAGGGCGAGGCAGCAGAATTACAGAACCTTGCGAATGTACTGTGTGAAAATTTTTTTCGAGTAATACAGAGAGAGGTAAATAACTGGAGATTTTATCATGCAATGGGGCAGACGTGGTTGGCGCAGATGGTAAGATCTCTGCTTTCCAATCACAAGGTCCCCAGTTCGATTCCGGCAGTTTGCCAAGATTCGAATATTTGTGTGACCTTCTTTTCCGTTTAAGCCAACACAGCTTTTCATCCTTCCAGGGTAGGTAAATGAGTACCAGCGTTTGGTGGGAGCTAAAGTACGATGGATTAGTGTCCCGCCCAGGGCAGTCAAAGACTCTCATCCGCGTAACACTACAGAAACCGGAGATAAGCGCTGGCTGCATGGGCCACTTGGCTCGTAAAGGATTTAGCTTACAGTAGCTTAGCTTATTGAACAAAATTGTTCTTATAATTGTGACTGAATCTTCAATACGTGGTGGCATTTCAAAAGCGTTATTCTGAAGCAAAATATTAAACATATGAAAAATTATACAAGAAAAAAATTAATAGTTTTAAAATACGGCCATCGTATGCATAGATCATGACCTATCATAAAGATGAATTAAATAGTTGGAAAAATCTGCCATGTTTATTAGAATTAGAAAAATTAATACCAAAGTAAGAGAAAAAAAACAATATGTAATCTATCATGAAACTTTAAAACTGCATGAAAATCATGAATTCAAAGTAACTAAAAATCATAGAGGAACGTAACAAAATTCAATAATCCAAAATGGTTAGAAATTTTCGTCTCGGTAAATGAGTGGTCGAATAAAAAAGCAGGCCAGTATCTGGCTGTGTACCTCAAAGACAAGGTGAAAGTGTTTTATCATCAACAAGAAGAAAGGGTCAATAAGATTTCAGTGCCTGATTAAAGGTGCTAATAAAAATAAAATTCAACAGTCATGCAAGAAATGGCAGCGAAGCACTAAACTCGTATCTGTTTGCACTTTGTTTAGCCTCACCCAAACTGTGAAGATCCCACTCACTCCCCAAATCATCCTAAAATGTACAATTGTAGAAACCACATATAAAGTCCAGCTTGTAAACACAAGAATTCAATAAAACAATTCCTAACACTGGAATTTACACGTGTAGCACGAGTGTTACTACAAGTGTAAACTACAATTGTAGCCATACAACTGTAAATTACGCTGAGCGTGCTGCGCACGGACTTGAGATTTTGGGATAGCATAGCCAAATTTGAGCATCTATTGAGGTACTTGTCTGGCACCAAGGATTACATTCTTTTGATTAAGTCTAATCACATGTTCTCTGTTTGGACCTCGTCGATGGACATTGTCTGCTATGTTGATAACGATTGGATTGGACGTAGCGAGACTCGAAAATCGACTGGCGGCATCACTGCTCAGATTTTGGGTTGTAAGGTGATTCATCTGAGTCGCATACAAGCTACCGTAACATTGTTTTATGGAGAAGCTGGATTGAGTGTTGTTGGTCAAGGAACAGATGAAGCCTTGTTCATGAAGTTATTGATCCTTGAAGCTGAATTTGACAAGAAGGTGAGCATGATTGTGCACACCGATTCGACTGCAGGTCACTCTATTGCAACACGCCTCGGAGCTGACAAGAAGATCAAGCACGTCGAATTGAGACATCTGTACATACTGGACCTTGTTCAGTCTGGTGCATTGTTTGTTCGAAATGTCATTACTCATTTGAACCCAACCGACGTATTGCCGAAGTACTCCTCTACCTACGTCCTTCGAAGTCTGAAACTGAAGCTAGGTATTGTGGACACTTTGCATTCCTTCGATTTGTTTCATCTAAACCCCTAAAACCCAGAAAAATTGTTTCACATTGCATGTTTTACGTTTCTATCTGAGGAACCGCCTTTGTCTTGACTACTTGGGTTAGGATTGAACTTAGGTGAATTCTCGTCCGCGCCTTAGTCAACGTTGATTGCGCAAAAGAAAGAAGAGAGAAAGAAGCGAGAAAGAAGAGAGAGAGAGGTTTTGAGAGATGAGTTGAGTCTTTGATACATTTTTAGTCTGATTTCATTGGCGAGACGTTTTGTCTTCGACCAAAGATTCTGATGGAATTGTGTTTAATATCTGACACACATTTTTATTGTACAGAGTATTTTTATCTGAGCTCAATTGGATTGCACTGATTCAGTTGTATCTTTGTTGAAGCTTTCGACTGCGATTGCTTTGCTCCAGTAATTCTGGAGTCCTCCGATTGAACATCGACAGTTCGCTTCACTGCCTTATTGTAGCCATGGCGATTCCGCAGCCTCAGGCATTCCAACCTTCCATTGTGGAGGCTGAAAGGCACAGTGCCACTGCAACCAACCCAGAGGTTGCATTGAGCGTACGGATTCATGCTGTGATTGAGGTGGTGAGTGCCATTATGGCAGCCATTGGCTTCTTGGAGACACCAAGGGCATTGGAGCCTTGGCTTTTGCGAATTGAAACTTTGATGTCTGATTTGATTGCTTCCCCTGGACAGTTCATCTCAGACATTGACCAGTATTGTCGGATTCTGCATATCCTTGAAGAGCATCACATCCAATTGTGTGCAGCATATTGCCGCTCGTGCGGATCATTGTGGACCACTCGAATTGACAACACGTTGCTCACTGCTAACAACATGGTGCGAGGCACATTGTCAAATGCCGATATGATGGCAGGTCTGCCTACATTGGCATACCTACGGTTGAAGGAGACAGCTCGGCAATTGTTTATCGGAGACCCTATTGATGCCTCCGGACTTGCCACTACTCGTCCGTCACCGTGGTGTATTACTGCATTGATGCATTGCACCCTCGGACGCAAGCCGGCGGATGCATTTGTCCAAGGGACATTGACCGCCTTCTGCGTATTTTTGGCATTGCCCCGTCGCATTATTGAGGATTTCATTGAGCATGGCAGGCTTGCATTGAACCAATTTCCGTCAGGACAGGTCAATTGTTCATTGTCGATTGACGGAGCCATTCGCAAGCTCTGTCATTGGCTTAGTCAAGGACATTTCCACGATCATTTGCAGAATGACACAATTGGCATTGCATGCTGGCACCCAGAGAAAAATGGATTGACTGGACAAAACAAGACTGAAGATGGCACTGGCGGCCAACTCAATTGGCACAATGTGTGCTGGATTGGGTCATCAGTGATGACGATTGTCCAACGACCGGTTGAAGACTGGACAGTACCGCCAATTGAACGACGGTATGGGGATTGGACATTGACTCAAGGAGAATCTGATTCCCTTTTGGGATTGTACCAGAACCATACATTGTCTCAGATGTTTTACTGCGTATTTGCCCGTTCATTGAAGAACCAGTATCCCAGCATTGGATTGAATCGCCATCTGCACGTGCCATTGAGCTTTTCCACTATTGATGGATTTCCTCATTTGAGCTTGATTGACGACAACGGTCATGAATGTGAAGCATTCGATTACTATACCCCGATTGGTGAGGAAAGCAATTCAAAGGTGCAGATCATTGCGCCGGACAACATTGACGTAGTGCTCACACGCAAGTGATTGCCCGGCGGCTTCGGCGATTGGGCATACTGCCTGGTCATGGTTGAGCCCAGCGGAAATTGGGCGTGGATCGCCCATTGACAAATGTTTTCTGTCATTGGCCGCGTATTGGCCTGACACTGAAGCACTGACCATTGAAGCTGCAATTCTTCGAAACATTGCTTTTTCATTGTGTACCGACGGCATTGTCCTGGATGACGACATTGAAAGCGATTGTTCTCTGTACAGTCTGGATTGCATGCAGATGAGTCACGCGAAACAAGGATTGCGTGAGCCATTAAGTGACATTTGTTGATTGAGTCGATTTTCGATATTGATGATTTCCTGATATTGTTCGAGTAATAAAACGACTTTGTATTGGTTGTGGCCAAAGCTAACAAAGCATTGGCCAAGGAACCGTGTTAGAGTGAATTGCTCTTTCATGGTGTCCATTGATTGCCCAATGTATATTGACCACTGCGCACTTTGGCTCAAGTCGCTCTGAAAAGATTCCCGACCGAGTGATTGCATTCTGAAGCTGATTGCAACTCTGCGTGAGCATTTCATTGTTGCTTGTATTGTGCATTCCAGAGGAGCTTGGAAACGTCCATTGAATTTTTCATGGTAGCGGAGCTCTGCGGCG
>JAOBAY020061690.1:0-12796 GCA_025331085.2 Zoanthus sociatus
TTACACATTTGTTTTAGAAAATAAAATTCAACTTGAAAAAACCCGTTCACTTTTTATACAAATTTTGAAAAATATGGGTGGATTTCAAGATTTGGCGCTTCTGATGACGTCATAATGACGTCACACGCTAATTAAAATTTATTAATGAGATTGTCTTGTGATTATCTATCACTGTACCAAAATTGGTTTAAATACATTAAGTAAAACCAAAGTTATAGAGGGGGCGCGGATTCCACTACTGCTATAGCAAAGGACCTTGCAAGCGCCTACAAAGTTGGAGAGGAAGCCTACACTGATTTCAAGGCAACCCGTCTCGAATGGCAGCCCCCAAAGGTAAAGTTCCATGACAAGTTAAAGAAACAAAAGTTGAAAACCTTCAGTGATTTATCGAAAACTTAGAAGGTAGCAAAGTTCTGCGTGCTGACTGAAATTTGTTTGCTCGGATACAAGATGTTTTAAAGCATCCATTAGGCCCTCTTCCTGTTTCCCTTGCCTGCAACAATGGCTTTCCCCACAGGACCAATAAGGCACAACTTGGAAAAGAGTTAGAGAAATTGATACAGCCAACAGAAGAAGTACCAAGACCTTCAGCTTACCTAATTGATGGGATGGCTCTCTTCCAAAAGCTGAAAGTAGATTATCTAACATTTGGTGAGATTGCAGACAAGACTTTATCTAGAGTGCTGCACGAGAGAGAGAGTAGCAATAGAGTGGATGTGGTATTTGACGTCTACAGAGATATTTCCATTAAATCAGCAGAAAGAGAGCTCAGAAGTGAAAGTGATACTATATCATTTAAGAACATTGCAGCTGAACAAAAGATTAAGCAATTCAACAGGGTTCCCAAATATGCGTATTTTATGTCAAAATTGTGCAGATGACTCCACTGAAGTTACGGAGGGAGTCACTTCGACTCCAGAAATTTTTAGTAACTAACACAGTTTTGTCCTTACCTTTTTCACAATAAATGCAATTTACGTTAATTGTAAAAGTTGTAAACCTTAATCAAAATTAAAGAATTATACTGTACGACAAAATAGGAAGAGGGTAAATTACGATCAAAGTTTACACGATAGCCACCATCATGGATATGAGCTTTCCAGGTCAGATCAGAAATGCTAGTTTTTGACAATTTCACATGTTGTTTGTTAGGGTTAGGGTTAGATTTTGTAGACACTATACTAGTGTAATAGTGTGAGAAACTTGTTTAGGAATATGGAATAAAACTGTTTTTTTTCATTGTGATACTTGAATCCAAATATTCCAAAATGACTCCAAAATGTGTGCAGCAGAAGTCACACTGACTCCACTCATCAATAAAATTTGCAAACCCTGAATTCAAGAACTTTTCATGCAATGGCAACAACAAAACAAGTTTTGTCGAATTTGTTGAAGAACACTGGAAAAAAAACCAGTATGTGTTTGAAGTGTTCGAGTGCAGTTATTATATTGGCGACGAGATTAAAAAAAATTAAAAAATGGCAACCTACGGGACAATAGGGGAGTTTAAAGAATCCGAAGAGACATGGGAACAATATACTGAAAGGATGGAACAGTATTTCCTCGCGAATGAAATTGAAGACAAAGGAAAACAACGAGCTATTTTCCTCACCGTTTGTGGAAGTAAGACTTATGTGCTTATAAGAGATTTACTTCAAACCAAACAACCGGCAGAAACCGACCTGGAAGTGATTGTAATGGCGATAAAAAAACACTACTCACCCAAACCAAGTGAAATCGTCGAGCGTTTTAAATTCCAGATGTCAGAAAGATGGTGAAGGAGTAGCCGCATTTGTAGCGGGATTGCAAAATCTCTCAGAACATTGTAATTTCGGCGAAACATTGGAAGCAATGCTCCGTCATAGATTAGTTTGTGGGTTAAGAGACGAAAAAACACAAAGAAGGCTACTGGCAGAACCAGAATTGACATTTAAAAGAGCAGTCGAACTGGCTTTGGCGATTGAATCAGCCACCAAAGATGTCGCAAATTTAACCAAGAAATCTGAGCCAGAAAACAAGCTGCATCAAGTTTTCCGCCATTGTGGCGGAAAACATGAAACTTTCTCAGTGTCGAAGCGACAAGAAAACGCCAACCGGAAGCACCAAACAAGAACAAAAAAAGAAAGAAATTAAACGACCGCAAAGCCAGAGAACACATTTGGTCCACGAACCAACAGATGGTGATGATGTATATACCATGTACCGTATTGAAATAGAAAAAAAGTGAAGACTTTTGAAGTTGACATCGAAATTTGTGGAAAAACAGTTTAAATGGAAATCGAAACAGGAGTGACGAAAACAAGAATTAATAAAACCACTTACAACAATGTCCCCAATAAACCGGAAATAAAGAAAAGAAAGGCCAAATTCAGCACGTACACGGGTGAAGAGATACCAGTGATGGGAACGCAGTTGTTTCTGTTAAATATGATGGTAAAACATACGAATTGCAAGCGCTAATCGTGCAAGGCACGGGCCCGAATTTACTAGGGCGAGACTGGCTAAAGGAAATCCAGATCAAGTGGAACACAGTTTTCAAAAGAAACAGCTGTAATTCGAAACTTGCTGAAATTTTAAAATCCAACAAAGGCGTGTTTAAAGAAGGACTGGGAACATTAAACTGCGTAACAGCAAAGATTTATGTTGACCCCAAGGCACAGCCAAATATTTGAAATCAAGACCTGTACCGTATGCTTTAAAAGAAAAGGTTGAAGAAGAACTGAAGCGATTACAAATTGAAGGAATTATATCTCCTGTGGAGTTCAGCGAGTGGGCAGCACCTATTGTCCCCATTCTAAAACCAAATGGCTCCGTGCGTATTTGTGGTGATTATAAATGCATAGTAAATCAGGCCTCAAAATTGGATAATTATCCAATTCCCAAAACGGAGGATATGTTAGCCACGTTAGGAGGAGCAAATAAATTTACAAAACTGGACATGTCTCAAGCATATCAACAGTTATTACTAGACAACGAATCAAACAAATTTACTACAATTAACATGCACAAAGGACTATTTTTTTATAATCGACTACCCTTCGGAATTTCTTCAGCCCATGGAATTTTTCAACGCACAATGGAAAATTTGCTTATTGATGTTCTTATCATTGGCAAAGATGATCAATATCATTTAAATAAGTTAAACATGGTGTTACAAAAACTAGCAAAAGCTGGATTGAAATTACGAAAGGAAAAATGTGCATTCATGCAAAGTGAAGTAACCTACTGTGGCTATGTGATTAACGGAACTGGCATTCAACCTGAGGCTAAGAAAGTGGAAGCAATTAAAAATGCACCAGAGCCTATGAATATAATAGTCCGGAAGATAAGCAACGAAAAATGACACAATTGTTCAAATTGTGATAGAAGCATGAAACTTTCAGAAAAGACACTTTAGAGCTTGATAATTAAAATAAGATCAGGACCCATCAAGATCTCGCTGATATAGGTATATTTTTCATGTTGAAACTAGTGGTCAGCGGTTTACAATCGCAGGGTCGCAAAATTACCATTTTACTTTAAAATATGAAAATTATCTCTTATAACAGTATATCTAATCTTCATTGTTGCTACTTTATGATTATCATGGTTGTAAATACTTAAAAAGATACTAAAGTAAAAGATAATGATTCCATGGGATTCCTGTGTCATTCGAGGAATGCCTGACATTTTTTTTAAAACACCTGTGAAATCACGATGTGAAATCCAAATGGACGTAAATACATCAAAAGAAATCACTAAAAACTAGAAATTATGTGCTCTATGTGAAGAAGACACAGGTGAAAAGCTGATTTGCCCTCTCAATGCTACAGGAGGGCGAGAAAACTATGGTTCTGGATATAAAACACTGGCAGAAAACCTAGCTAAATTTCAAAGTATTGGTCATTGTCCAATAAAACTTAACGTTCAAAGACTTGACGAAGGAAATGGCTTCGAGGAAACACTAAAAAATAACAAGGCTTCATGGCATAAGTACCGCTTCAACCAATGTGTAAAGTTAAGTTAGAGAGAGCTACGAAAAGAAAATTAGAGGATAGCACTATTGACCAAGAGCACTTATCAAGCCCAGTCAAAACACGGAAAAAAATCGGAACTGCTTCTACTACTACTACTCAGTGTTTCTTTTGCAATCAAGAAGGGGGAGTATTACATAAAGCAGAAACTATGACATTGGATACAAAAGTCAAAGCAGCTGTAACACTGTTGCAAGATAGAAAGATACTTGCAAAGCTAGCCTATGTTGATATGCATGCGATTGATGCATGTTACCATCTCACATGTCTGTCATCATTTTATAATCGTGTCAGACGCTTTAACCAAGAGCAGGTTAAGGAAACAGTAAATTCTCAGGAATAAACTCAACAATACGCAGGGGCTCTTGCTTTAGCAGAACTGGCAACATTCATCGAGGAAAAAGCTGCTGAAGGACCAGTACTTTTTATACTTTCTGACCTTGTTAAATTATACTCTTCCCGACTGGTTCAACTGCAAGCCAATGTCCCTCAACGTATCAACTCGACTCGTCTAAAAGAGCGACTTTTATCCCAACTTCCAGACTTACAAGCCTATAATGAAGGCAGGGAAGTTAAGTTAGTATTCACAAGAGATGTTAGTAGAGCCATTCAATTTGCTGAAAAAAATAACTTTGACGAGGAAATAGTTCATTTGGCAAAAGCTGCGCAGATTGTAAGAAAGAAAATTTTCTCTAAAAATCAACATCAATTTGATGGATCTTTCACAAACACTTGTCAACGTGACTCTGTACCCAATAGACTGTTGACCTTGATTAATATAGTTTTGGAAGGGAGTAATATTGAAGACAGATGTGATCAGAAGGTTGATGTTACTTTTTCATTAGCTCTAGCGATTTCCCAACTACTCATTTTCAACACTGTCAAGCATGAAAGAAATGCAGATTTTTCATCACTAAGACATTCCCAATGCAGAGAAACACCCTTATCAGTATATGTGGGATTGGTCATACATGCGGAGACTCGAAAGAAAACACTTGTAGATAAACTTTACAGACTTGGCATCTCAATATCGTATGACAGAGTAATGCAAATTTCTGCTGACCTTGGCAATAATATTTGCAAACAATTTGAAGAAGAAGGGGTTGTCTGCCCTCCAAAGTTGAGACAAGGCATGTTTACAACTGGATGTGTGGACAATATTGACCATAATACTAGTTCCCGCACATCCAAAGACTCTTTTCATGGCACTGCCATATCTATGACGCAGCATCCAACTAACGATGTGAGAGGCATTGACAGAGGGAAAGTTCTAATCAATAGTGAATTGCCAAAATTAAAGACCGTCTCTTCACTTCCACAGTCCTATGGCAATGTTCAGCCCGTATTTGAAACCGAGAAAAAAGATATTTTTGCTCCAAATGTTAATGTCACTTCAAAGCCTTCATCAAATCTTATTCAAACTAGCATGCAAGATGAGCGGATGGGGCTAGATAAAGTCGAGCGACTGCTAGAGAATGAAAAATTAGAGAAAAAGCAGTACATTTCATGGTCAGCCCATTTTGCTTCCCTGCAATTTGCTCAGACACTAAGACCACCTGCAATCACTGGTCTATCGCCTCTGTTTTATGAAAGTGCACATACTGTAGCCATGATACAGCACTCTATGAAAGTAATAATGGAAGCTGTAAGTCATCTAAACCCCGGACAAACCGCAGTTCTTGCCATGGATCAACCTCTGTTTACAATTGCAAAACAGATACAGTGGTCCAGCAAGGAATTATACGGTGAAGACAAGCTTGTTATAATGATGGGTGCACTACACATTGAAATGGACACATTAAAAATCCTGGGGCATTGGTTGACCAACTGTGGCTGGGACAATGCCCTTGTGCAAGCAGGAATAACAGCTACGGGCAGAGCAGATGCAATTTTGAAAGCACCACAAGGTCAGTACGTAAAAAAGCAAATAAAGTAAAACAGTAAAAAAACAAAAGTGATGTATGCTATAAGTAATTACTTTAAACATGACGTAGATGTTGGGAGTCCGCTAAATTAGTTGTGTAACGCTTTGAGAAATTAATTAAGTCTGTTGTAAATGTTATCACTTATTATTATACTACTATTTTTCTTTTTTTGTAGATCACGTTATGCTCACAAAGTTAGCACATGCGCACTTAACATTCTTCAAAAGGAAGCGTTTCAAACATATACCAATAGTAATCCTTCAAACCATTTAGAGTTTGGTGAATGGAGTAAAATCCAGTGCAAATAACACCCACACTTCCTATTCTGGACAATTGCTTTAGAATTAGAACTTTTTGCTTTGGAACTTGTCCGATCATTGCGAACAGGGAACTTTGCTCTCTACGTCCAGATTCTTGGGAAGATTGTCCCTTGGATGTTTGCCCTTGACATGTGTAATTACTCTAGATGGCTACCTGTGCACATACGAGATATTATGTCATTGAAGACCAAACACCCAAGCATTCATGAAGAGTTCTCTAAAGGGAAGTTTGTTGTTCAGAAAACCCAGAAATGTTTTTCCATGATTGGTCTAGACCATAACCACGAGCAAGAAAACGCAGCAGTGAAAGGGGATTGTGGCGCAGTAGGTCTAATGGAGAATGAGGCTGCTCTACAAAGGTGGATGACCACAGGTCAGTGCAACTTTCTAATCAGTTAATCATGAATAGTTTGAAGAACTATCTTTTTAAGAGATTAATGTGATTTACATTGTATTGTATATAGGACCAGAGATATGTAGAGTGGTTAAGGAGTTTGAGCAAACGTTTGTGAATAAAGAGAAAAACGATTATAACCATCACGAACAAGTTCCTGCCGTACAGAAATCGTTTGCTAAAGATATTTTGAATCTTACAACTGCAATAAGAGAGATGGGAAATCCATTTACAGAAGACAGCGAAGACTTGATCGTGCTGGATACAAAGGTTATTATGCAAGATTGTGTTGTGGAGGACATCAAGAATACGAAAATTATGTAAAAGAAAGGCTGGAGAAATGTTCAACACCTGTTACAGAAACCATCAAAAGAAACAACCTGTGCTTATTTCGAATGCCGGAGAAGAAAAGGAGCAAAGCAAATTCCAAAATCTCAGCCCTGAGAAGTGATTGCAATCTATTTTCAAGGCTTTACATATCATGTCAATCGAGAGAGGGGAACTTGCAAGAGTTTTTCAGACATGAGAACAGTGTGTTTCCTACATCTTTGTCTAGTGAAGGAAAACTACTAGGAGGTCAGAAATCTGACCTTGTGCAATGCCTTGAAGTTAATACAAAGCTTGAAAGGCCTTCTGTCGATATGAAAATCATTGATGCAGCTGTTGTCGTGAACATGTTAAAGCCTGGAAAGTCCAAAACGTTCGACGAGTATGCAAAGAATGTTTTCACTCCCTATATTGTCAATCAAGCGCAGCAAGTTAAACGAATCGATTTGGTGTGGGATCAATATCTTGACACAAGCTTGAAGAGAAACACCCGTGAAGCTAGAGGGCAAGGCATCCGAAGATGAGTGTGCAGTAACACCTTAATGCCTAAGAACTGGAATTCATTCTTACGCTCTGATCAGAACAAGTCCGAATTTTTCCACTTTCTAGCTGAGTGGATCTCTTCTGTAGATGTGCCTGGAGTACAGATAATCACCACCACTGGAGAGAATGTTGCTTGTTCTGAACCGATCGAAACAAAAGTAAGACTAGCCCCTTGTAGCCATGAGGAGGCGGACACACGATTACTAGTGCACGCTCAGCATGCTGTCATTCAGGGGTACAAAAACATTATGATACGGACAGTAGACACCGATGTTGTTGTGCTTGCTGTTGCATATTTTCATAGACTTAGAGCAGATGAACTCTGGATAGCATTTGGAGTAGGCAAAAATCCCAAGTATTTACCCGCCCATTCCAAGGCTGGAAATCTTACCACTGAAGAATGTGAAGCGCTGCCCTTCTTTCACGCCTTAACCGGCTGTGATACTGTGTCTTATTTTGGTGGAATTGGGAAGAAGACAGCCTGGAATTCATGGAAAGTATTCAAAGAAGTCACTCCGATCTTGCGCTATCTTTCGCTGCTGAACATTAAAGCGTGTTAATGAGGCTCGTCAGTCATTGTTTGCCCAAGGAACCAAGAGGATTGAAAATATCCCACCCACACAGGCAGCTCTTAAACAGCACATTAACCGAGCAGTGTACCAAGCTGGACATGTCTGAGGTCAGGCCCTCCTCCCAATTCAAGAACTACCAAGTCCGAGTGAATGGGGCTGGCTTCACAGCGAAGATGGATGGGTCCCCTTTTGGAGTGAGTTACCTGAAGCGTCTAAGGCCTGCGCGGAGCTGGTAAGGTGTGGTTGTAAAAAAAGTTGCCACGGAAACTGTAAATGCACCAAACTGACTTACCTTGCACTGCACTGTGTGCATGCACTGGGAGTTGTTTCCAAGATTAAGGTAACCTTATGTCTGGTAATAAATAGAGGTGGAAGTGGGAAAGTATCGGTGTATAGTAAAATCAAGGGTTTAATTTCGTGTTTAATGCCTATATGCATACAATTTCTCACAATTTTAACTCAAAGTGATTTCAAAAAGAATTCTGCTTGAAACTGCGGTAAAAACCACCTTTGTTTTTTGTTTTGGGCTTCCTGTGTGTACATTTACATTCCTTTGTAAACAATATTCACTTTCGCTTCTCGCTACCAAGACAAGATCCAGGATGGGTCCTGATTCTATTTTGTTTTCCATGTCTTGAAAACCATACACAGCAATTTTGAAGCTTCTATCACAAAATGAACAATTTTTATGCTTATCCTCCAGACTATAAATCAATTGCGGGCATTTCTCGGATTGTTAAATTCTTATCACAGATTTTTACCCGATGTGGCAACTTTCCTAGAACCCCTCCACAAACTACTGCGACAAGGCATTCAGTGGAAATGGCAGGAGGAGCAACAAACTGCTTTTGATCAGGCCAAGGAGCTTTTGCCGTCAGCAGACTTACTTGTTCATTTCGATCCAGACAAGGAACTCGTCCTAGCATGTGATGCCTCTAATTATGGAGTTGGTGCAGTTTTGTCACACAAAGAAATGAATGGAAGTGAACATCCAATACGATATGCCTCCAGATCATTAAATGCTGCAGAGAGGAATTACTTAACACTGGAGAAGGAGGCACTTGCAGTTGTTTATGGAGTAAAGAAATTCCATCAAGTTCTTTATGGTCATAAATTCAGCATAAAAACAGACCACAAACCTTTGGAAGGGTTATTAAATGAGAAGAAGGGAGTTCCGACCCATGTAACACCTCGCATAAAACGATGGGCTCTCACACTGGCAGCGTATGAATATTCCATTTCATACAAGGCAGGTTTAGTCAACCAGAATGCAGATGCTCTGAGCAGACTGCCACTGCCAGAGATGCCAAGTCCACGCCAGTGCCAAGTGAAACCATACTATTAATGGAACACTTAATGGTACACCAATATCCAGTCATCAGGTGAGAGATTGGACCAGGAGAGATCCAGTTAAATCAAAGGTATTGCATGTTACTTTAAATAGATGGCCCATTAAGTGTGACCCTGAGGAGATTAAGCCCTATTTTCATAATAAGACAGAGTTAAGTATAGCAGAGGGCTGTCTGTTATGGGGGTTTCGTGTAGTTGTACCACCCCAAGGGAGATCAAAAGTTTTAACTGAACATCATGAGGGACATTCAGGTGTCTCACGCATTAAAGCCCTTGCAAGGAGTTACGTCTGGTGGCCAGGGCTAGACCAAGAGATAGAGAAAATGGTTAACAAATGTGAACAGTACCAGTTACACAAGAATGTACCAGCCGAGGCACCCCTACACCCCTGGGAGTGGCCTGGACATGTTGGTCACGACTACACATTGACTATGCAGGCCCATACAAAGGAGAAATGTTTTTTCTGTTGATAGATGCAAATTCAAAGTGGCTGGAAGTACATGTAATGAAATCCACTACCTCAACAGACACCATTGAAAAGTTGAGAGAAATATTTGCTACACATGGCCTACCTGACACAATAGTCAGTGATAATGGTACTAATTTCACTAGTAATGAGTGTGAGGTTTTCATGAAGAGAAATGGCATTAAACACATTAAGGTGGCACCTACCACCCTGCTTCTAATGGTCAAACCGACCGTGCAGTGCGAGCCTTGAAGGAAGGGTTTGAGAAATTGAAATCAGGCAGCATTCAAACTAAATTGTCACGTTAACTACCGTGCAATGCCACATACTACGACAGGAGTTCCACCAGCTCAGTTACTTATGAAAACAAAACCTCACACCCAACTTGACCTGCTGTTGCCGGATACTGGTGAAAGTGTTTTGAAGAAACAATCGCAACAGAAATTTCAACATGATTACCATGCTAAGGACAGAAATATACAAAAGGATGATACAGTCTATGTCAGGAATTTTTGAAAGATAAATACTTGGATATCAGAAACTATTCTTCGAAAGACAGGTCTGGTATCTACTCAGGTAACAATCGAAGACAGTTCAGCTATTCGGCAACAACAACACTTTATTTCACCCCAGAACACACAAGAAATAAAAATTTATAATTATAATAGATAGTACAGACAATGATAGGGGCGCTGGCTGCCCGAAATAACCTGAGAGTTTGCCACGCAGCCAGTTAAAAGAAAAGACGTTTAAATGTTTAGGTCAGGGACACAAAAACAAAGAAAACCAAGAAACGCACACAAGGAGTTAAGTAAACTACCAGTATATTAAAGAGATTAAAAATCATACATTGCAAAACAGTATTATTTCCATTTTAAAGTTATCCAGACAATGTACAGATGTCTAGTAATCTTTGATAAAGTGCTGTTTCATTTTCTTTTTAAACAAAGACAATGAAAATAATTTGAGATCGTCGTCAATGGAATTCCATACTGATGGACCTTGAAATCTGATATTGAATGTACCATAATTTGTTCTTGCTTTTGGATTGATATTGGCTGAGCGTAGGAAAAAGGAGTAGAAATTAGGTTAATTCGTTTTCTGCCATGACTAATACGTTTTCGAAATACAGATCTGCCATCTAACTCGACCTGGGACGGTTATGCCATTAGGTGGCACACGAATGAAGGATTTAGCCCCATTCAGTTCTGCAAGTTTTACTTTAAGGTACGTTCTTTGATTTCATATATTCGAAGTAACTAAAGGATTGAAATGTTCATTCTCATTTACATCTTCCTTGGGATAAGCTTGGAGACGAGTTGTATCACTCCTGGTTTCGAGTGAACTATTTGCCTACCCCCATCCCCTTTGGATAAGGATTTGAAGCAAGGTGAATCAATCCTGGTTTCCGCGGAACTACTCAACCACCCCTCTCTTGGAATAAGTTTGTAGAAAAAGTGGATCACTCCTGGTTTCGAGTGAACTATTTGCCTACCCCTGTCCCCCATGGATAAGGATTTGAGACAATGTTAATCAATCCTGGTTTCCGCGGAACTACTCAACCACCTCTCTCTTGGAATAAGCTTGTAGACAAGGTGGATCACTCCTGGTTTCGAGTGAGCTATTTACCTACCCCTCCTTTGGAGTGGATAAGCGTTAAGACAAGTTAATTCAATCCTGGTTTCTATTTAACTACCCACCTCCCCCTCCTTAATTTTACTCTCCGTTGGGTTAGAGTTAAAGTCAATCTATTTGTTTGAGCTTGAATTCCTGATCGTACCTACTTGTCATACCGTTAATGTTTAGATCTAATTTGTGTCCTTTAGAACCAAACCTGTGCTATCATACGTCACGGCCATGGATGGAACAGTTCTAGGTACCTATATTTAAATGTAAGTTAATTTAAGGACAGATCTTATATCTTAAAATTATGTTTGTATTTTTGTTTTCTTTTTGAAAATCTAATGAAAAAATTTTTTGTGGAATTTGATTTTGTGTCTGTAACAAAACAACACATAACTACCAAAGGAATGAATGAACGAATGAATGTACGAACGAACAAACGAGCAAACAAACAAGCGAACGAACGAGTGAAGGAGAGAACGAATGAATGAACGAACGAACGAGCTAACAAACGAGCGAACGAACGGATGAACGAACGAAAGAAAGAACGAATGAACAAACGAGCAAACAAGCGAGCGAACGAACGAGTGAACGAGAGAAAGAATGAACGAACGAACGAGCAAACAAACGAGCGAACGAACGGATGAACGAACGAACAAACGAACGAACGAAAAAACGAACGAACGAACGAACGAACGAACGAATGAATGAATGAATTTGTTTATTTACCACTTTGGCAGCTATAAAACTGGATAACAATGGTGGTCAGTATAACTTATAGATATTTTGAGTTAACAATCTCAGAAAAACGCTTAGTATTAGGCACGTGCCTGTATGTCTTTACTCCTCCTGAACGTATAGTTGGTTCCAATGATAGCAGAATAAAGTGGATCGAATTGACCAGTTCTAACATTCTTGATGAATCTAATGCAGGCAATGTCTCTACGATAATCTCAAGACCAGAATATTTGTTATTACTAGTAATTTCTAATAGAAATTGATTTCTATCTGAGAACGTGATTGATGTGAATAGTATTATTGTGAGAATACTGTTCTATTTTCTTCAGCATTTCATTTTGGAGTGAATGCACTTAGAGGGATTTTCATTAACCTGTCAAATACACTTCAATTAGCGTATTACACTTGATAAACTTTCATGATAGGGTTTTTCTTGATGTGAATAGTGTTATTGTGAGAATACTGTTCTATTTTCTTCAGCATTTCATTTTGGAGTGAATGCACTTAGAGGGATTTTCATTAACC
>JAOBAY020061701.1:0-12796 GCA_025331085.2 Zoanthus sociatus
AATTAGTTTTCAACAGTGGAAGGTCTTAGATACTCCGCAACAGCGGCTCACATATATTAATAACCGTAAATGCCCTCAGTACTAGTGCTGAAGACAGACCACAGCACCGGGATCACTATCCTGCTCTTTCCGACAAATGTGTGGGTTCTTTTAAGTTCCTCGATAAAGTGTCGAGAGACTGGAATTACGGTTTAACGTCCTTATCCAAGAAGACGCGAAAGTCTAACCGTTTGCAGATGTTAGAGCAAAGGCAGCACCTTCTCCTCAATTATTTTAAAACCCTGAGTGTTGGTCCGGCAGGGAATCAAACCCGAGACTCCTGCACGATAGACTGGCACCTTACCAATTAGGCTAACCAGGCGGCGGTGGTAATTGTAAATAAGATCTTTGTAAACTTACATGTTTCTCTGTAAATAAAAACAACAACATCCAATTTCAAGCAATCTAGGGTGCACCCCTTCATCTCCATGGTGACCATAATATTATACGTACCGTACATTTGCACAGGCGCAACATCTTGACTTAATGAATAGGTGTAACTAGGTGTACCAGCAAGTCCAGATGAACTAATTCCAGCCTGTTAAGACAATGGAATAGACAACGTGTAGTTAAACACACCGTAGTAACGGAGATTTTAAATCACTTTGAAAAGATATTACAACTTTATGACAACAGCAGTAATAATACTTTATTTTAAATTAGATGTACAACTTCAAAATAAATCGAATTAAAAAGAAGTGAGCCTTTACATCTATAATTATTATAGAAAACAATGGGAGCAACTCAAATCACGTCAAACTCCAAAAACGAAAATGATGATAAGAAGTAATACGATAAAATAAAATTTCTAATATTTATTTGATAAACAAATTTTACGTTTTCAGTTGTTAGTTATCTAATTTTTTTTATTGTTAAATATTAAATGAAAAAGTATAGTAACACGTGTTTGAACGGTGACAAGAACCATTACATTCATATGGCCCTCTAGCATTTTACAATGTTGGCAATATAATTATGAAGGTGAAAACGACTGATACAAACACTCATACACGATTAAGATAAACATAGTAAACAGAGAACCAGGACAATAATTGTAACTTTTGAGGTTTAAAATAAGATGGTAAGTAAAGTTTTTTGGAAATATCGAAAATGCAGTTGTAGGATGAATTTCAACAGGTAACAAGCTTAAAATAATTCGGAACCTAAGTCGTAGAATATCTATGAACATTTGTTCTACAATTTGGAACAATGAAAAGAGCATTTCGCATTGTAGTTATAAATTTTGGGGTAAAGGAAACCATTGTTAACGGTGCGTTCATTAGGGCCTATTCTGGAATAGGAATTCATAAAACAAAAATTTTATTGAATTCGTGTGGCTGCTTTTCCTGTGAAGTTACAAATGAAATATGTCTTAGTGATAAACCTCTTTTGAATTTTAAATTTGAAACAAATGTTTCATCGCCCTAAAAATCTGGAAGGAAATTCAAACCGTCATTCTTAATCCGGAATAGTTGGAATAGGCCCAAACAAACAGGCTCTTAAAGAGCTTGGGAAGAAAGTTCAAAGTGCACGTGATTACTATATGTAATTGGGTAAGAATCTGAGATGTGGATCGAATGGTAAGCATCAAGTAGAGATTAAACATGCGTCCTAGTAGCTAACTTGGAAGCCACTGAAACGGAAATTAAGGCTTTGTTGGATATCGTGAGCCTGAATGTTACCATGCAGCAATGGAAAGTTAGTTAGTAAGAACTTTGCTAAGGCCGAATAAAATAAATTCCCGGTTTGTCATCAGAATTTTTCTAAAAAGAAAATGAGGCATGCGGTTTTTTGTTTTTTGAGGAAATTTATCAGTTACAGTAACAAGCATGATTGGGAAAGTAAAATACCACTGCAAATTAAAAAACAGCAACTCGTTATTGCTATTTACTTTATATACATATGATCATTCTCTATCGGAAAAGATTTTATCAAACCAATGTTGAAAATTGTAATTTTCCCTTAATTTTATCTATTTGTAAAAAAAAAATTGACGCGGCGGCTTTTTTGCACTGCGGGCGCTGATGAGAAACCGGTAATTTATTTTATTTGGCCTAAACTTAAAATATATAAAAGATGAACAGTTTAAAAAAGTTGATTATTTTTTAAAGTTCTACACTTGATCCAACCGCGCAAAATTTACTTTGTAAAAATTTCTGAAGCCATATTGAGCAACAGAGTTTGCCGGAAGTTGAAGGACAAACAGAAAGCCACAAAGCTGGGAAAATATTGGAAACGAAAGTACGTGATTATTCACGTCCGCTTGCACTTGGTGTGGCAATATCTGCTACTTTGTAATTTCCAATATCTGCTATCTTTCGATTTGACTCGCTTTGTTAAAATTAGAAATTATTTTTCGGTGAGCATAATCTAATTTTACAATCACTTCTTTGAAACAAGAAGTTACTGGAAATTCATGAATCGGAAAGATGTATTAAGTAATGCCAACAGCGAAGAATTTGTTAGAGTAATAATATAGGCAATCCCAGCGAGATTAAACTAAAAGCAACCCTCATACTTGGCATGTGGCCTCGAAACTCATTCATGAGTGAAATGTTATTAGATTTGGTAAACTATGTTACATGTCATGATAGTGCATCCAGTATTTCTAATACAAATTTGCGGTTTGAGGTTGAATCATATGAAAATCATCTTTATATAAATGATATCGCATCACTTAATCAGCCCAGACAAAAATATGACAAAGAATTTTTGAAAAGGAATTTTTCATAAGGAACCTTTCGCAGGGAATTTTTAACATGGAATTTTCAACAAGTAATTTTTATCAAGGAAATTTTAAGGAATTTTTAACAAAAATGTTTAAAAGTAAAAAAAAAAACGTGAAGGTGGTTAGAGGTTTGAAATAGAACCCAAATATCACTTTGTTTTTTTATTCTCGAATACTCCGTAGGAGTAGCAGCGAGTTATAGCTGGGACTTTCTCGTAATCAATATGCCGCGCAGCGTGTTTGATGATCAAACATATTGCGCGTTGTATTTTCAACTCGCTCCTCAGTGTTTGGCAATGTGATGAAACACTGTCTCGAGTATTTAGTATATCTTTTCAATCGAAACTAAAACTAAGGAGTATACGAAGAAATAAAATCGTAAAAATACATGCTAATTAAGATCACATGGTCACGGTTATGATATTTTTTTGTTTTAACTTGATGAATTATTAATGAGTTTGAGAAGGGGATTTCAAGACTCATCCATCTGACCAATTCAGCTCCCTAAATTAGTCTGAAATGGAATGAATTATTGATGGTTTGAGAAACTGACTAAAATTTTGTGAAACAATAGAATCTTGCAGCTTGCTTTGCGCGGAGGTTGGTTTGTACATAAATTGTATCAACCCGCAATATTTACCAATTTACGGAACTTTATTATATTCTCCTTTTAATTGTTTTACCGTTTATGTAGTATTGAGTTTGATTCTTTAATTCGTTTAGGGAATTGCTTCAACTGTATGGTTATTATTAATGTATATTAGCAAACATAAAGATATCTGATCTCGTTATAATTAAAATAAAATAACAGTAATAGCAAAATATCTGTTCGATATCAAAGTTTTGAAAGTCACAATCTTTCAACTCTATCGCAGAGTCTTTGTCAAGTGATGTCACGCCTGGTTGAGTTGCGTGACAAAAGGTCACGGTAAATTGGAGGCAGCTCGTAGCCGCTGTCCCCATTGAGTGATGGCGCTTGTTAGTAAATTTAAATCGCTTCTTTATTTTTCTCCTTAATCTTTCACTTTCCATTGCAAGAATCGAACAGTCCTCGATGTTAACAGTAGGACCCGTAGATTGAAGATGTTCGCGAACTGCAGTAAGCGTTTTCCGGGTGGTGTTGTTATGTTCCTTAAATACGGTACCGTAAGATCTCGCGTTTTCTTTTATTACTTCTGTTATTAGTGCATGTTTATAGGAAAATTCACCGCGAAGCTGATAAAATCAGAGGGAGATCCGGGATACCACTCACACTCTTTGACAGGAATCTCGCACGAGTAGCCTCCTGTGCATGTGGAGAATGCTAGTTTGGCCCCAATCATAGTTCTTATTGTGCGTGGGCATGGGGAGGGCATGGTTGGCCCACTTGGTAAGATCTCTGCTTTCCGACCACAAGGTCCCCACTACGATCCTGGCAGTTTGCTGAGAATCGAATATTTGTATGACCTTCTTTTCCGCCTAAGCCACCTCAGCTTTCCATCCTTCCGGGGTAGGTAAATGAGTACCAGCGTTTGGTGGGAGCTAACCTGCGATGGATTAGTGTCCCGTCTAGGGGGAGTGAAAGACTCTAATCCGCTTAACACTACAGAAACCGGAGATAAGCGCCGGCTCCATGGGCCACTAGGCTTGTAAAGGATTTAGCTTGTGTGCAGTATCTGAGAGTTTGTTTTGATGAGAATTTTGATATATCTTGCGTTCATGTACAAATCGTACATGCATTGACTCTGCAGTTAAGATATCTTAATTATTTACGTTTGCCTTGTAAATACGTATGCATACAAGAAGGAATTAAACAGTACAAAAAAATAATAATACCAATAATAAAAATAATTTCAATATTTAAGATATTTCTTTTTCTAGATACACCTCTTCGTAAATTTCTTAGGCTGCTTGGAGACATCTAAAATATTTGATAAAAAATTGTGAAACTTCCCAACTTACGACCTGGGATCGAGTCCGCAAGTGGGCTGAGTTTTGTCGATCTAAATCTGACTCCGAGGGTTTTTCTCCGGGTACTCCGGTTTTCCCATTTCTGCACTCTGATTGGGTACTCTACTAGAGGTCTATTTGGGATAGCCTACTCGTAGAGAAAAGATGGCGGATAAAAATAGTAATGAGCCTTGTTTATGGCCTGTTTTGCTATAATATCAGAGGATTTCATCGATAATTTAATTTGTACATCCTTTTTAACCGATCAGTAGGTTTACACTAAAACAATTAGAACTCTCGGTCTTGTGGTGTACGAGTTTGAATAGCCCATTCGTCCTGGAGATCTAATTGTTAATCAGCCTCTCGCAAGAAAGAATGGGCAACCATGCATTTCCTTCGCAAATGAAGTTAAAAAAAGGTATGTATTTAGTTATATGATGTTTTGTGATCAAAAATGTAACTGTTCAATAATTAAGGTAAAACTTTATTGTTCTTTACGTAGCTCATCATCAGAATTCCACAGAATGTTTTGTATAATTACATGTTACTGTTATATATGAAATTAAATTAAACATTGTCAGCTAACGAAACTGTCATTATCTTCGCCATTTATTTCAGTTGCACTGTGTGAAAAAACAATCTGCATTGGCGGGCAAAACAAAGGCTTTAGAATTCAGAGTGAGGCTTTGGAATTCAGAGTGAGGCTTTGGAATTCAGAGTAAGGCTTTGGAATTCAGAGTAAGGCTTTGGAATTCAGAGTAAGGCTTTGGAATCAGAGTGAGGCTTTGGAATTCGGAATGACACTTTGGAATTCGGAGTGACACTTTGAAATTCAGAGTGAGGCTTTGGAATTCAGAGTGCCCCCACTGCGACCAAGGGTTGTTGAGTTTACTGACGCTGGGCCGGGTGTGGCCGGGAAGTCAGGTTTAGAGACCAGGAAATAGAACTGTTGCACAACTCAACACAGTAATTAAAGCTTCACCTTGCAATAGATGATCAGGGCCAGAACGAAGCAGAGAGACTGAATGCTTATATTGGTGACGCAGTCGCTGATGGGACATCTCTTAAGACTGACTACTTTGACAAATACCATGGATTGAGTAATGAAGACGTTCTCGCAATGATAGCCAAAGAATTAGAGGCCCATGAGGCTGCCATGACCAAGGAAAATGCATGGTGCATTGTGGAAAATGTCCGAACACTTCTTATCGATGATGAACCCGGTCCTGGCAAGTGCTTTATGCAAACTTTTCTTACTCCGAGTGAAGAAAACCAGTTTCTCTTCAACACAAACTACCTGGACAAATGGAGAAAAACAGGTCGCCGCAAAAGAATCGACTTACCTGGGCATAGCTATTTTAGTATGATAGAGAATTCCATGTACATGCATTACGAAAGAGAAGAACTTTACATGGAGTACAGGAAAAATGAGTGTAGACGAAAAGGTGCTGCTCAGTTCGGTCTATGTGCTCTTAAACCAACTGAGCTGCTCCTGAAGCACAACCTGTGCCACGACTGTTTCCAAACCCAGAAAGTGGTCACTACTTTAGGCCAGAAGAAACAATCTACCAAAACCGCGAACCTGACGATTATCAACCACGTGCTCAACTAAAGCTGCTCTACATGTACAAGGCAGGGAAGATTTTAGCCAATAGTGTCGAAAAGATTGAGGATTTCTCCAGAAAATTTCTAGTGGGCAGAGAACTCATAATTTCCCAGCTTAAGCATTGGGCAGAACTGGATATCTTGAAGGAGGCCAGAAAGAGAAGAAGAAGTGTTCAATCTCAGCAAAGATAAGGCGCTTTGTGATGGAGAGAAATGACAGAGTTAATGATGATGATGACGATGATGATGACGATGACGGCGGCTATAATGATGACAAGGAGTATGACGATGAAGATAAGGTAGAAGATGAAAATGAGATTGATGAACGGGAGAAAGAATTAGATTGGGGGAGGAATGGGCAACAGGATGACGAGAACACGTGTGTTACAAAGGAAGTTGGAGTTGATTCGGATAAAGATGATGAAGATAACATACAGTTTGTGCCTTCCGCCAGAACAGTAACTCGCTTTGGACGCTTGGCTGGATCATGGTTTAATTTAATAGATCTAGATACTGGCTCAGAATGACTCGATCAACAAATTTATAGGTTAAGAATTAAGTGTTGTACATATATTGATAGAGATCCAACGATATTGAGGTGTGTGGCTTATGTACGAAACTAAACTTTTGAACAGCGTCTATCGAGTATCATTGTAAGCCCTCTTAATACTGAAATCGTATGCCTTTGACAGTTTGAAAAAAAACGTGATCCCCCCTTTTGTGGTTCGGGAAAAATGTGCACCCCATAAAATCACCAGTTCCCCCATGCACATTTAAAATGATACCTCCCTAACGAAGCTGATGATAAAATGAAATCCACTTTATGAGACCCAGTTGGTTTGTTTTTTAACAAATATACGCTCAAACACAACACTGTTTGCTGCTTTCTCACTGCCGTTGTTTGCGCTTTGTGCAAAAGCAGCTTCTAGTCGAAAACTGTGTGTTTAAAATTTTACGGTGATAGATCCAGAGAACGGCACCGCTTTAAAAACTAGCATCCTTTTGAAATAGGAAATATGTTAAACCTAGCTTAAATTTGAGGTACACATTGAACCCGCGCCTTATGTGACAAGAAAAATATTTAGTCTGCTTTGATCATATAATAATAAATTGATACAGATCATCTTGCATAGCAGTGTTACTCATTTTGAAATACTAGTGTCAGTGGAAAATCGATGAGTGGATGAGAAATTCGCCAATTAAAGGTAAGTTCGTTTCTGTCCTCTACCATTTTTAGTCAGAATAAATAAATTAATAAACAAACCAAGTACAATCTTTCCAGAAACATCTCTTTCTTTTTCTAGAGCTCGCTGGTTCCTCTCAAACGATTTCGATGGGCCATAAAGTTTTACTGCATTGTTCATTTCTTTGTTATTCCTGCAAATGCAAGCCTTTGCCGTGGTTCCTCATTTCCAAGCAACAGTACACCTGAATCCAGCGGCACCATCTCCACCTGTTTTCCAAAGGCAAGAAGTTTTGCATTGACAGGTCTCTAATAATAACGAGATGACAAAAATCGTTTACACATGAAGACTGAAGCTTGATTTTTGATAGAAGAATTTGAATGAAATCAGTTGCCGAAGCGTAAGTTTTTAATACGAAAACTCTTAGGTTCCCGCTAGAAATATTGCCATTGTTTGAAAGACCTTCAAAATTTACAGGGGATCCGTAGCGATTAACAGGAATTTTCTTACATCCCCATTCACCCGTAACGTCGTCAAGAAAACTTCCACAACTTCCAGTGCTGTCAGCCATCTTCTACATACGGTACACATATTTTTGACACTTTGACACATAAGTCTCCCAAAGATCCCGGATAACAACAACAACAAAGGTGCGCAATGCATCTTGGTTGAGTGTGGTCCTTTTAAACATTCCGTGTGGCTCGGATTCAATTTGGATTTCTCTTGAGCCTAAAAGGTGTTAAAATGTTGCTAAAGGAGAACTGAACCCTAAAATCGGTTGTTTATCGTTTGAACATTTAGGCATAGTAGAACAACTATACAAAGTTTTTTTAAGCTGTTAGCCGAGTAGTTTGAAGAATTTGATATTTTGTAACGAATCGACAAGATTTTTAAATCGACGGCTCAATATGTGATGTCAGCGCCGGGTTGTTTATGACGTACTGTAGGTTACAATACTAAAATGATTAAAACGAGGAAAAACATTGTTACTGTGCTGCCTTTAGTCGTTATAAAAGAAAAATCATTTGCAAGACACAAAAACATCAAATGCCATATTTAAGTTCTGAATATCGTGACCTACATGATAGCGACCACGGTATCAAACCTTTTCTAGACAGTTAACTTTGCTTCTTTATTTAATTTCTCAATGTAATCTGACTTAAATCTTAAAAAAAATTTAAAGTTAATCTACTATACTAATATATTCAAACAAAAATAGGTTAATTTTTTGTAGTATTTAATCTCAGTTCTAAGGTACGCTGGAATCATAATTAATTTGGTTGGAAATAATCCTTTAAGTTCTAGATTTTTTTTCTAACAACTGAGAGTACTAGTGTTAGAAAAAAAGTGCAAAAAGTTGGTTATAATGAAGTGTATTGTTAAGTTGGCTTAACATCTTATCTATATAATCGGGAACCTTTGTCCTAATTAGTTGTATAGTAAGGGATTATCAATACATTTTAAATCTCTTAAGTTGTGCTCAAGCTTTCTTCCTAAGATCTTGTCAACAACCAATTTTGTAAGGCATTAAACATAGATAGATTGGAACTTTTAAAATCTAAGGCAGCGTTTACACGTAGACGACTATATTTTTATCCGGATAAAAATATCATCGTTTATGTATCGTTTAAATTTCGACCGTTTACACGTAAACGCTTAGCTGGCGTTTTCGAAAATAGCAGGGAAATTCATCGTTTTCGGCGTTTACGTGTAAACACTTGGCCTAAACGGATAAAAAAATGTACGTTTACAAAAATAGCCGGCTACGCGTAAACGCTGCTTAAGACAAAAACAAGAAGAAAGCTTTTCCAATGCCAATGGTCTTGGACTACCATCCTATATAAATTGCAGATATTTCCAAGATCCTTAAAAAAACATTTACAAGTTTTACGTAAGTCGTTTAAAATACAGGAAATTTTTCCTTCCTGCTCTATTTTTCCAGCATAGAGAAGAACCAAAATCTGAAATACATTTTGGCATCTAATAATCTATTTAGGTACTAAGAAAGTCCAATCAATACGCCCAAGTTGCACGTAGAACAAGTTGTTTTTTTAAGACGTTTGATATCTGCATAAAAGTTTTCGCAGAATCCCAAATAGTTCGAAATTCGATTACACCTCCACTCTCCAGGACGATTGGACTACGAGGCAATAACCCATGAGGCCGTTCAAGGCCGTTGGCCGAATAGGTTTATACTAATAAATCTTACACATGCAATGCCATCTATTTAGCTTCTTGTATTAATAATAAATTCAATTTACAGTAGTCAGTATGTTGGTTCTACGACAACGCAATTTAAAATCAGATTCCGCAATCATAAATCAACGATGAAGACCAACAAGAAAATATGTGAAGTTGCTATGCATTTTAATTTTACACCTCATTCATTAATTTATTTTCAATTTATTTCAAAAGAACAAGTAGGTGATAGTATGTTAATTAGTCGGGAAGCCCATTGAACAAGCCAGTTAAAAATGCTGCGTCCTTAAGTACTAGAAATAAAATTCACTATCAGTTTCATCCTTTGCAAATTTCAAAGACTCTCCTAATTAAAATAAATTGTTATACTATTCATTTTAAAACGTTTTGGCGCCACAATTTAATATTTTATTATTGTCTTGTATTTTGTACCCTAGAATATGTAAGTGGACTGACAACTCTAACATTGAATTCGGATGAAGACCCGGAAGGTTGAAACGTTTTTGATATTAAATCGTTGGCATATGGTAAGATTTGATTTATCTCATACCATGAATTTGAAATTTATTGAATTATTTAAAGCTTTGAAAATAGCGACGAAAACTATGCATTCGTTACCTTAAAATAGATTTTTAAAAACATTTAAAACAACAGCTTAAGATAACAAGTTAATATATTTATTGGACCTCATTATTATTCATATATTCATTGATTTTGAGTATTTTGACAATTAAACACTCAATTTTTCTTATGTAGTATGTTGCCTACCAACCAAAGAATTTGTGTGAGCATATGAGTAGACAAAGCAGTTCTAATTTTTACTTTTCAAAATTAAGGGAATTGTCTGTTGCTTGGCAAGTGACAAGAAAATATATAGCCAGCCATCAACACAACAGTGAGAAAAATTAAACCTAATTTTGCAGTCCGTTAATGACTCTGATAGGTATACAGACTGGGAAATGCGTGTGTTCAGTTTAGCAAGAGCGTTTCAGGTCCATGCTTCAGGCTTTCGATCATTCCTTTTTTTGTTTTCAAGAATCAAGGTATAATTTTTTTTCCAATACGTTTATATTTTCTATTTCGCCAAATAAAACGAAATCTGAATGAAAATAAACTTGAGTTTCGAGGTTTTGTCATAACTAATTTATATCTACGCCTGATCTGATGATTCTTTGAATATGTCACAATAAGTGGAGTACTGAAAAAAAAACGATCGCGATCGACTAGAAAGTTTACAAGAGATCGATTTGCTTGAAAAAAAAGATTATTAGTAATGGAAAATTTAATGTAAAACCTGAAAATAAATGGGTATAATGTTTGAATGTATACATGTTTCCTGAAGTAGCTGATATTTAAAAGGAGTACCTTTAGTACACTTAATCAAATTGTGGTTGTTCGTTTTTGTGTCTATTGTTTCGCTTGAAATTATGCTAAGTACTAAAAAATGTTTAAATCTTTTCATCCGAGGACCTTTCTGCGTCATTAACCCTGGAATTAGTCGGATGTTTAAAGGAAAAAATCCTTTAAGCCTGTTTATTTCAATAAGACGCTAAAACTTTAAAGGGCAAATTTCCGTTTTTTATATTTGTGTGTGTGTTTGCAGTTTAAACTTTTGCAAGCTATTTATTCTTGTTTGTGTTATACCGTGACGTATTTTTCAGATAGGTGGCAAAAATATTTCAATTTTCCCCTCGCTGACAAGTGATCGACATGCTTTTGCCGTGGAGTTTAAGCCTCTAGTCGATATTAACAAATATGGGTCAAATTTCAACGAACTTTCGGTGCTATTGTAAACGAGTTTTTTAGAGTTTTCCAGCTTTATGTCGCTAACATCTAGGTTAGATTTGGCAATGCCTTTAGCACTGTTCCCTCTGAAGTTTCTTCTGAAATCAGATTGAATCCGTATCTTGCGACGAAAAAGTTCTGCCCGAGAAAAATTTTGATTTGGTTGACACCAAGGAGATGACAGTCTTTGCTCGACCTTCTCTTCTTTTTTAACGTTGTTTATCAACAAAGGTTTTTTCACCAGATTAAACTGGTCATCGTTCATTTGTTTCTGAAAAGTTTCCAGATGAATCTTTTCAGTTAATCCAAGCGATTTTAATTTAGGATCATTCACAAGATCTTTTTCGTGAAGTTTTGTTTTCATTTTACTAGTTTCTTTTTGCTTTACTTTCCTCGTTTGTAAGTATGACCTTTTAGAACTTTTTTCATATGTTTCTCCTTTTATCTTTTCGTAATGTGACTGTCTTTGAATTACAGTTTCTTGGTCGACGAAATACTCACAAACGCAGCTCATTTGAACTAGTACTCTTCTAAGTGGTACGGGTAAATGATTTATGTCCTTACTCATCGCTTCCATTTTTTTCCCGACTTTTTTTGTATCTCCAGCAAGTTTTTCACTTGCGCGCGATTGTTTTAAGGAAGATACCGCATTTTGTCGTGATTTCTGCAAGGCCGATACAAGAACTTTGTTTCTTTTAGAAGCACTTACTTTTTGTACTGAATTATTATTCGTTGAGAATACTTTCGATTTTCTGTTTTTCTTGTGCCCACGAACTTTATTTCCTTTTTCGTTTATGTCTTCCACATCCATTAATTTCAAATCAGATCCTTTGCGAATTACTATAAAAAGAGTTTTGCTGCGCTTCATAGTTATCCAAGTAACTGCTATCTTCTGAAGGTTGTTTTTTCACTGGCCAGTTTTTCTAAATTACTGTTTTAAATGACTTTTAGTTTCTGCTGGAGTTAGACCAGCGAGCGGCTCTTCCAACAGTTTCTGCCATTCAAACTAGCCTCTTTTCTGTTTCAATTCACTCTCTCTCTCAAACAGTGGCAGTCTCTCTGACAGCCTTTCTGGAGCTAAAATCCTAACCTAATTCATTAGCCTTGCAGCTTTTGGTGTATGTTGACATGGAAACAAGCAATATTGCATGATTAACTAATCTTTTTCTACCGCAATGTCACACAGACGTTCAAAGACAAACCTCTTTAATTTAGTATGCAAATTACATCTTTATTTCATATGATGTTGACATTTTTCATCTGTTTTTAGAAATGTTTCCTATCAGTATCAACACTAAACATAAATACCGTACTCGCCTTAGCATCA
>JAOBAY020061712.1:0-12791 GCA_025331085.2 Zoanthus sociatus
ATTCAAGTTCAAATTATGTGTTTTGAACTTCAATTGATGTGGTTTCGACTTCAGAGTGGTCAACTTTTGAATTTCATGTTATGCAAATGTTTTCATATTTTTGTCCGCAACGGAACGCCATATATATCCTCCAACAGTGCCATGCCGAAATTGTAAACTCGCTGAACAGACGTTTTACAAAAATTCTTTTTTATGAAAAAAATTCAAATCGCATGCTTTATGGCTTCAAAACATCCGAAAACGTGGGCAACTTCTATAAAACAGAACCATTTTTCACCACGAGAAACCATTTTGAAAACTTATAACTACGTCATTTTAAAACAAGTTAGAAGCGTGCTTCGCGGGGGAGCTGCATCACACGTCGCTCAAGGAACTTTACTAAAATTCACGCAATTTTAGAACCAACATATTGACTTTCAAGGCTTATAACACCCAAACTACTTGGGCTAGAAGGTTGAGATTTGACATGAAGGTAGTCCAAACATTTATCTGAACTTGGTTCAGGGTCATTTGGATGGGGCCATTCCATGGGAAAAAGTGCCCAACTTTCCCCGCCGAGACCCAAAGAGAAATGGAAAACCCCTTCATCTGCCAGATGGCCCCAAAAAGACCCATCGGTCTGTCATGTCTTTTTGGGGGACAATAACTAATGAAGCTAATCGTTATAAAACCGGATCGACCTCAAATCAATGTTTTTATGTTACGAACATATAGAATGAATCAATGAGTTGTAACAAACCTTAACAGTTTTCAGTAAGACAATAGTTTTTAGAATTGCGTAAATGAAAGGAGAAAGTAGTCAGATATTTTTGACAGAGTTTATGTTGATTTTGCAACCGGATTGTAAAGTGATTATTATAACATCCATTATCAAAATGTTTCACACTTATAATTTTCTATTGTTTTTGTGAGACAATGCTCTGTTGGAAACCCTGATGGCTTTCTCCAGACAATAATTAGATTTTATACACTGATTATAAAGTAACCAATCACAAGAAAATACCACAAGGATTGTGTAAACACTTTTATTTAGTTACCACATATAAACGTAAATTGTAATTAGTTCTAGTCAGTTGTTAATGTAATAGTTGAAGATCAGTCGTCTCTGCCAGCATTACGAAAGAATGTAGGTTTTGACCCGTCGCCTTTCGGCCGACGAACAGAACCTAGGAGCTCATCAAAATAAAGTCAAGATCCTTGTACCAAAGCGAGTGCTTGAGTTAATTTCCCCAAAAGCCAGTTCAACAATTGTATTAAACTAAATCAATTAAGATACATTGGAGAAAAGGAAATCTTTTAGTTTTCTTGTGAAAATTATCAGGCTAGCACTATTAATAAGATCGCATGGAAGAGAGTTCCACAAATTTGTTGCACGGTATAAAAAAGTGCGCTGCCCTGAAGCGGACTTGTAGGCTGGGATATTAAGATTATCTTTATATCTAGTGTTACGATCATGAAAAAATACACAGTCTTAAATTTATCACAAAAATTGATGTCGTAATTGATGTTCTTCACTATTTTGAAAACGTGTCAAGGATGAGAGAATTTCAAGAGATCTGATTTCCACATAATTTTATGATCTGATTATTTCTAGACAGCTATTTGTCGTAGTACTTCGTTTTAGACCAAGTATAAAAAAACTAAAACTGTTTCCCCTCTCCCCTCCCGTTTTCCTTGTGGAAAAGAAAAACATTCCCCCTGATTTATTTGCTAAGAAAAATGTACCTCACCCTACTCTAACCCTCTAAATATATATTGGATCTTTCCAAAATATTTCTGTTCAGTTTCTTCATTGATCACCTAAACACAAACATTTACTTGCTGCCAAATCTCGGCTGCGAAATCACTTCACATGACCGCAAATAAGAACATGAAACAAATTGCAATCGAATTGTTGTTCTGTTATCACCATTAGAAGGATAAGGACACTTTATACATACAAAAACTCCACAACTGATATATTCACTTTGATAACAGCTTAGATCACATCTAGAAAAACTGATACATTTGCTCTTCCCATTTACCGATCTAGGCCTTTATGATAGGGAATCTGACATTTCCAAGTATTTATTCCGAAAGGAACAAAAATATCTCACATTTTTTGACAAAAGAAACGTGTTTAAATATATGCGCTCCTAAAAGACCATTGAATTGTTATCTCTTTAAGGCGTTGAAAGAAGAAGTCCAACAAAACAAACGTCCATGGATGTGGCACGATATGGTTCAAAAGTATGATAATGAACCGCAAGCGATTATCGACACGCTTACCGAAGCAGAACGTAACATGGTTATCTTTAACGGTCAGTTTGAAGATATTCAAGGTACTCACGCCGAGATTACGTGGAAAGAAATTCCAACTACTGGAGATCAACAAGAGGATGAAGGTCCAGATGATAACAATGAAGAGACATCTCTACCAAGAGTGTTTCCGAAACCCCCTGAAGTGAAACCCCACCCCAAGGATGGAGGGAAAGAATTGCCTAAAATCAAAGAAGATCCATCAGACATTTGATGAAAAGTGTTCAATGTACCTAATCCCCAGTAATCCCTACAAAACCTTACTGTACGAGTGATTAACATCTAGACGTTTATTGCCATGATTATACATGAGCCATAACTGTTTTGGAAATGACAAATAAAGCTGATTATTGAAAACATTGTGATTATTTACTAATAGTGTATGCACAAATTATCTACAGGCTTGCTAAAAATTCTGTACTCAAGGAATAATAAACATTGTCAGCCTTCTCTCAAAAGGACCATTATAGTTTAAAGAAAACAGTGCATTATTTAACATACAATTACCGTCAGTAGCTACTCAAAGATAATCATAAACGATAGTTTACCGGACAAAAAGCAACGTGTGTTGATAATCATGCAGCTTTGTCATCTTCTATCTGTAACGTTTACCTACAATTAGCATTTACCTACAATTAGCATTTTATCCCTTTCGTAATCATTACATCCTATTAAGAGTGTAACGATAATCATGCAGATTTGTCATCTTCTATCTGTAACGTTTACCTACAATAAGCAGTTTATCCCTTTCGTAATCATTACATCCTATTATGATTGTAACGATAATCATTTAATTTTGCCATCTTCTGTCTGTAACGTTCACCTACAATTAGCATTTTCTGTTTTTTTGAGTGTAACGATAATTTGGCCAACAACATTTGGTATACCTCGCAACTCAAATACGTTTTTCCAATTGGAGGAGAACAGGTCACGTATCATGGATCAAAACTCACCAACTCCTTTATAGGGAAACAACTACAATAACAATACGTGCTCAAGTTGTGCAACTTTGAAACAGCGGCTAAATTGTATGCCAGCCGTGTGCGCAAATCACTCGGGCCGTTCGTACAAGAAATGTCTTCAACCACAGTTATGGGAAAAACCGCGATATATCAGGTTTCTCAGAAGACGTAGACCAGCACATAATATTGCGTGATCTGCTGCTTACGAAATTTGGATATGGTTTCTACACGAAAAGATGAGAACTTGCGCCAATAATATGTCAATATAAAAAACTATCTTAAAATTTTATATCGATATTTGTAATTTTCTTTAAAGTACTGTTAAAAGTACTTTAAAAGTGATGCAAGAATTACAAAAAGAGTTTCCAGTACTAGACAATGACATCGCGTCTTCTTGCTTTGGTTGCCATGAAAAAAACCGAGCGGATTTTAAAATGCATTTATTAGTTCGCATTTCTTCATGTCAAAAGAGCATGCAACAGTACTCAGTCTCAAACATATTAAGTGAATTGCGAAAAAATAATAACTGATTATAACTTGCTATACGATATCATGTTTGGCTGCAGCAAATCTTTGCACGGACAAATAATCTTTAGTCTTTCCAAAAAGTAAATTAAATGGATGTCAGGATGAAGATCGAAATTTAAGTGCATATCATTTAAATTTGTTTACACATGAGAATCTTTTAAATATTAAACTGAATATGCAACTGAAAATATTGTACTTGCTCTTATTAGATCAGAGAAGCTAATTAATTACCTACAATAAATTGATGGAAATATACATCATTCTTATGATTTCATGGTTCAAACAATCTCAAGAAAGTAAGTGAGAGTTAGTTATTGGATGTGAGTAGTTTTTTAACAAATACAAATACTAATATATCGAAGTATGCAACTCGGTAGTAAAGTTAGAAAGAAAGTGTTCCTCGAGTTGAATGCTAAGAAAAAATTCTGAGTCATTGACAGGAATCGAGCCCGTAACCTTCTGATTACCGGTCAGATGCTCTCAATCCACTGAGCTACAAAGACTCACATGGGGAGGCAGGTCACCGGCTAAGTTCTTGTACATTCCCGCTGGACATACGTCTCACATCTGCTGGCTCGATATGTCCGATAGTCATATTTACTACATGATTCTATATACCTCAAATGATAACATATCGAAGTATGCAACTCGGTAGTAAAGTTAGAAAGAAAGTGTTCCTCGAGTTGAATGCTAAGAAAAAAATTCTGAGTCATTGACGAGAGTCGAACCCGCAACCTTCTGATTACCGTTCAGATGCTCTCAATCCACTGAGCTACAAAGACTTACATGGGGAATACAAAATACACCCACGCGCTGGCAATGTAATGAAAGAGAAATTTTAATAATGCACAATTCGAAGCGAGGCAGAGTATATTATGAGCAATTGTGAGCTCATTATACTGCAGGCAAGTGGGTGTATTTGTAAACAAACAGCGAAGTGAAAGTAACCAACTTGAATATACAACTTGTGGGTTCACTGCATTGCAACTTGAAGCAAGAGTTTAAACAAACAAAAATATTTAAATTAAACTGAGTACATCATCAAATCGGCATATTACGTTCAAGTAGAATAAAACAGGAATCACAAAAAGCTGTAAAATGAGAAAAATTATTAAAAAAACAGAACTTTCATAAATTAACGCGAAGAAGATAATTTTTAGGAGCAAGTAGCAAAGCATTCATAGAAATTTGTCAAAAGCTAGAATCAAAATTAAATAACAAAAGAAATGTAGCAAAAATACCTTATTTAAGAACTTATCAGCTTGTCCTTTGGGAAGTAAGTTTAATGTCTTACTAAAACATTAGAAGAACTCAACTAGTGTTTCAAGTCTTTTCACACGCGTACGTCTCCATCCCCGATTTAGTACCGACGAATCTACATTTGACTCCGAGTGTTCGCCACCATAAAACTAACCATTTTCAGTAATTGTAAATCCGATATGTATATCTGACAAAGGCTTGTATTCCATTTTTAGAAAAATCAAACAGAAAAACATAAAAAAATGTCGCAAACTGTTTCACAAGAAACTCATACTTCAAACTTGCCTTAAAGGCGGGAAAACTGCTTGACGTGCGCCAAAAAGCCCGCCAAGTTAAATAACTTGAGTGTTTACTGTGATAAATGACAACTTTCGCTGAAGTAAAAGCTCAATAAAATCATTTTAATTTATATATCCAGTGCTTTGGATTTATTAAAAACTCGACCTTGATTAAAGTAAGAAACAAAGGTTAACGTTCGCAATCGCACGGTCTTGCCGGTTAGTGACAGATAAACTGAAATCACGTGATCGATTTAGACCAATCGAAGGCGCTGACTTTTTACAATGTCCTTTATTAAAAGTTGTTTGGTGTGCGAAACTCTCCAACATTTCTAGTATTTACCCATTATAAATTGTTTATCTTTTAACCTTTAACAAAGGTCGGACAGCGTCATGAGAAAGGAGAGGTGCGATATCTGCTGGTACTACCAGAGCATGAGTAATACATAACCAACGGTAGCGTACATCGAATTCATTTTGCGGTAGCAACTGAAACATTCTTTGTGTGTAACTTCACTCGTCGTAGCAGATCCAGAAACAACGGTGAGTCGAAATCTTTTTTCTTTGTTTTTCACTAATTCTAGTTTGGAGTTTTATCCTGCTATGACCAGTGTTTTGGTCTTAATTTAAACAATTATCGCCAAAATGGAAAACAATGAAAAGCTATATGATGTTAGTTTCTATTTTTTTTTCACAGCCCTTCGAGTAATCCAAGAAAACAGACACATAGCTGTTTGAGAAATTAAATTTTCCACACCCTATCACAACTGCTGAAACAGTAAACTAAAATATTTAGTTCTTTTTAAAATTAATAAAATCAATAAAGCCAAATCGGGAAAAACATAGCTGGTTTTAAAAATCAACAACTGGATAATTCTGAGTCAGTAAAAAAGGAGTTCCCAGGAGAAACTTAAGTTTCACCAACTATAAATTATTTTTCCTAGAATCGAATTGCTGCCAAATCTAAATCGAGTTCTTCTTGTTACTAAATCCGGGAAGTCTTGAGATAAAAAGTAATTTTTACACGAACTTTTAAAGTGATATTCAGACTGACAGATACTGATTGGTTAACTGGACAAACAAATTAATCAGACAGATGAATTAACGAAAAAGTATGAGATAATAGGGTGCTGGAATATTCAGTCCATGCAAGATTTTTTTTTTTTTTGTGCAGGCGAAGAAGAGTGTAACGTAATATGTTTCTTTCCCAGTTTTAAAAACGTTTCTTCGAGCGCTCTATTTTAATGATATTTTTTTCTTTCAATTTTGCGCTCTGTAATTTTTTTTTCTTTTTCCTTAGATTGCATATTCCAGCCCCATCTCCCCTTAAAAAATTAAATGTACGGTCCCTAAGCGAGTTACGTCCGATCTTGCAACAAAAGTACGTTATTATTCTAAATGGCCTAGCGTGGGAATTGAAAATGAGAAGTGAAAACTGCTAGAAATGACAAATAAAAAGCGAGAAAACCATTATTTTAGATTAACAGTGTTGGACAAGGAAAGATACCTGAATAAACTGGATCCGGATCCATGTTAAAATTCATTTTGTATCCCTGCCCTTTCATGACGTATCCTCAGTACCCGGTCCGCATCTAAAGCTTTTTTCTTGAGAAGGTTTACACCAAAATCTAGTGAAATTAAGTGCAGTGAGCTTGCTGAATATAAAATAAAGACCTTTCACAAATTACCAATGTTTTTGTATCTAAAGACATGCATTTATGCGTTTTGTTTTATGTTATAGGCTTGTTCAAGTGAAATGGAAAAATTTGTGTTTGCAATTTTTCTTTTCTTATTGGGATCGACTTTTGGCTGCCTCGAGCATGACTGGTCATCTAGCTTCAGCAAAGCGGGCTTCTCTTCCTGCCCAGATCGAAATCACTTCCTCTCTGGATTTAAGAGAGATACTGGTAACAAACTTTTAAACCTGAAAAAAGTCGAATGTTGTCAAAGCGATAATAAAGTATTTGCTGAACAAATTTCTATGTGTCTTGTGTCCGACTGGACGGTGTCATCTGTCAGGTAAGGGACGAGAGCAGAGTCAATTAAAAATGCAGGCAAAGTTTATTTTTGTTTTTCGTTGGAACAGACTTGTGCCAAAGAACTGTCTTGACTGGAAAGTACACATGCATGTTAAAACATTTTTACGAATTCAGATGTTAATTTAATCATTTTTGGAAGTATTCAGGAACGTGAAAGTCATTTTAGCGAAGAATCTACAGGACGACAATGTACTTTTATGTGAATTTTCATGTCATGTTTCGCAACTGATACACCAAAAAATCTATCAGATTCATAATAAAGTCTGCGATGATAAAGTCAAATGAGTATCCGCCTTCACAAACAATCTGCAATCTGAACTACAAGGATTTATTTTTTTTTATTTTTATTTAATACATTAGACAACTATTTACAACTAGAAAGCAACAAGGGGTGGAAATAGAACCAAAAGTCCCAATTAACATCTACCTGCAGTCCTTTCTTAATTATTATAGCTAATGATTGTATAAGAATAAAATAAATGTATATAATAAAAAGATTAAGAATTGTTAAAAGGTGTTTTCACCAGGGCGAGTGTAAACAGCTTCGAGTTTTTTTATGCAAAAAAATTACAAGATTACTTTTTAATGAATTAATGCTGGTTATTTCTCAGTAATGGTCTTAGGTAGAATGTTCCAAAGTCGAGAAAAAGGAACGACACGATGAAAATAAGAGTGTTTCAAATAGTTCTTTCCAAATTTTACTTCGTAATTGCTTGGATCGAAGTTCCTTGTTTTGAACATTATAGATCAAGAAATCTTGTTGATAAGTGTTACCCAAGTGCTGAATAATTCTAAGTGGCAACAAGTTGTAACAATTTGTTTTATACTATGGAATATTTTTTCAAAGATGAAAAATTTCAGGTCTCCCCATTTTATTATGCAATTATCTCTCCCCATAAAATATGAAAGGTCCCCAAAGAATAAAAGCATGACTTTAAATGATAGTATTAATTAAGGTGAATAGTTCAGGTATTAGGATTTTTATTGATAGTTTTACCACCGTCTGGTTAGCGGCTAGTTAATTTGGTAAGGTGCCAGTCTATCGTGCGGGAGACTAGGGTTCGCTTTCCGGTCGAACCAACCCTCAGGGTCTTGAAATAATTGAGGAAAAAGTGCTGCCTTTGCTCTAACATCTGAAAATGGTTAGACTTTCGCGTCTTCTCGGATAAGGACGTTAAATCGTAGGCCGTTGGAGTCTTATGTGTTTGTGTGTCTGTCATGTGAAAGTTCTCCGTCCGCATTTAAGTGGTAAAAATGGTGTCCCTTGAAACCTAAATAAAATTATTTCATTGATACGTTACATGAAAATACTAATCCACCTGTAAACAGTCGATTAATTTTCAAATACATCTGATTTTACCGGCATTGGATACCATATACTCTTACATTCGGACAGCTCATAAAAATGATTTATATCTGAATTTAAAGTCTTGAATGTTGACAATAACTATATTCCTTAAAAATGATTGCATAGGAAAGATCTTATTTATTGACATAAAAAAATGCATCAATTTAAATCTGAAAAATAAACAGCATTATTGAGAACTAGAAAGCAATTTCATGCAGTGCTTTTTTATTACTTTAACTACACTTAATCAACAAACATTATGACTATTTTGTATCAATTTCAGAAAATCACGGACCTCCTGTCCGCCTGGTTTCTTTGCACAAGGTATCCGCCGCAGTTCTAAAAATGATTTGCGTGGTATCAAGTATGGCTACTGTTGTAAACCATCTTATCACCCTTACTTCTATGGGGACTGCTATAACCAGGTTTGTAGCTTTCCTGTACCGCGCTATCCTTTACGAGCCAAGTGGCCTATGGAGCTTAGATGCAAAAGAAGGTCACACAAATGTTCATGTCTCGGCAATAGCCGGAGATCGAACAGAGAACCTCGTTGTTGCAAAAATGCAGAGAACTTACCAACTGCGCTAAACACGCCGCCCTCTACTTCCGGTATAGCATAGTTTAAAAAAGGTCACCACGGTTCGACCCTGAGTTTGCCGAGATTTAAATGTTTGTGTGACCTTCTTTTCCACCTAAGTCAACTCAGCTTTTCTTCCTTCCGGGGTAGGTAAATGAGTATCAGCTAAGCTGCGATGGAGTAGTGTCCCGTACAGAAACTGGAGATAAGCGCCGTCTCCATGGGCCACCAGGCTCGTAACATAGTAATATCTTTACCCGAGTCAAAGACATACAAAATTAGGATACAAGATCCTCTTCAAGGGAAAATTATTAGATTAATTATTCACGTCTCAGCACCCAGAAAAACTCCTTTTCACGCGTTGGCGAACGTTTATGAAATCAGATACCTGCTAATATTAGAAATTCATCAAAAAAAGCTTTCAATAGGACAATTAAGTCAGGTCTACTTGAAAATTTACATGCTAATGGTATCATATTGAAATCTCCAAAACTTTTCAATAATGACATATTTTTATGACAAAATTTCAAAGTTTCTATTACAGTATTCGCTAGTGATTATTGCAATTATCATCCTAGAAGTAATTTATCAAAACTTGTGTTTTCTTTACTATTCTTTGACTTTTCTTCTTTTATATTCTTAGTACAATTAAGTATTCACCTTTTTTGTAATTAATTATCGTACGTTTTTAGCCTACCTCGACTAGCACTATAACTATAACACAGTTTTTGTAAATTGCATAGGAAAGGGATATGCTCACCCTACACTGACAAAACAAAATACACATATCAATTCCGTACGTAGCAGGTGGGGGAGGGGGGAGGGGGAAATAGCGCGGGATGCGCACACACACCCCATCCCACCCTTAACGGCCGTGAAGGTCCACAGAGTCCACTAAATTAAAAAAAAATAATGAATAAAAAATAAAGTTTCCGCTGAGTGCGCCGGAATCTTGCGACTCCGCTGGAGTTCAGCTCTTCAGGTGTGCTAAAGGCCTGGGCAAGTGAATAAGGAGACTCTGAGCAGCCCACAATTCAGTGTTCCCCTCTCGGTGTTGCTGGCAGGATCCAAGGGAAAAGATGAACCAATACAACTTGGGGCCAGGTCCACTGCAGGAGTTGCCGGATGCAGACGCAGTGCGACTACAACCACCTTCGGGGCTCCACTCCGGGTCATTTTCCTCGAGGTGACCTTCCTGAAGCCTTTTCTGGATTGCCGCAAGGCAGCGGAGGTTTGGAGTCAGGGTTTTCCTTTCCCAAGATGAGCTGCCTCCAAAGCTAAAGAGGCCCATCTACCCTGGGCAACTGTTTTTGAGGCGCCAGTAACTCGCCTTCGCCCCTGCTCCTGTTAGTGGTGCCAGTTCCGCCGCGAAGAGGCCGGAGTTGGACTTGGCTGCCAGAGGCTATGAGAGGCGCATGCCTTGAGGGGTACTTCGAGAGGTTGCGAGAGCCCAGCCTCGCAACCCATCCCTCGGCTATAACAGCCTTACGAAACCTAACTTTTTTAATATTCATCTATAAAAGTATCTAAATTACTCAACCACCAGGGAGACTTACAATGTAGATAAGCAACAGCTACCAGTTGACAGGACCACTTTTAATTCTGATAATTTTTTAAGAAACTCTAGTGAGTGTAAATAAAATATATTTTTCATTGATGTACAAAGTGTGTAGGAGGAGACGCATACCAGACTCAAATAGTAAATTTGACATATAATTATTACTGATTAATTAATTTAGTAATCAATTAATTAATTAATTACACTTTTGAAATTACAAACACTTAGCTACTCATTCAATGAAATACACTTATTTAAGTAAATATACTTAATTTACAAGTACCTGCAAGTAGTAAAAGTACTTGTTCTAAATTTAAAAAACATATCCATTGGACATTAACAGGAAAGTCGAGTTAACTCTTGAAAAAATACCAGATCAGAATCATTTGGAAAAACAACCGGTAAATATTTCATGGCTGAATGCCATATAGTCGCCTATAGATACCTATAGATCTGTAAAGTCTATATACCTATAAGACAGATAATCGCTTATAGATCTCTATAGAAACTATAGATGCCTATAGATCCTATAGTTACCTATATAACCCATAGATACCTATAGATCCTATAGATGCCTTTTGATAGCTATAAATCCTATAGATACCATTACCTATAGATGCCTATAGATCCTATAGATCCCATAAATGCCTATAGATTGTATAGAAACCTAAAGATCCTATAGATGCCTATAGATCCTAAGATACCTATAGATCCAATAGATAACTATAAATTCCATAGTTACAATACGAGATTGCCGTATCTAGGAATGCCGATTAAGATGGAAATTGCTTTTTACAGAATGTCAGGAATACCTTTAATAAACCAGGCTGGAGTAAATGCAGCGAGGGATATTTTGTAACCGGGATAACCCGTTCAGGTGGCTACGGTTTGAATAATATTGAGGAGCTGAAGTGTTGCCAGATGGTTCCAGGTAGGTTAACATGGCCAAGTATCGTAACTTACTAATTTTGGTTTCGGAAAACTACATGTTATGTTATTTATTGGTATGCAGAGAGGTGCTTTATATATTGAACACTTGAGACCGAGGTGATTAAAGGTCTTCATACCCAGCAACTAACTCATTTATATTTTCCTAGTTTTAATTTTTATCAGCCGATAAATGTTTCTGAGTTCTTTCTTATATTCTTTTTATGTAAGGTTATTTTGAAAATACTCGGCTATGTAGCACATAGAACGTTACGTAGTGGACTCTTACGTTACAGAAACACCAATCTAGTAAGCTGCAACGGAAAGTTACTTTGTAGATACGCGGCTATGTAGCAGGTAGAACGTTACGCAGTAGACTCTTACGTTGCAGAAACACCAGTCTAGTAAGCTGCGACGGAAAGTTACTTTGAAGATCCGCGACAATATAGCACGTAGAGCGTTACGTAGCGGACTCTTACGTTGCTCCTGCAATCCAGTAAGCTACAACGAAAAGTTATCCTGTCGGTATGCGATCATTTTGAACGAACCGTCTACCTTTAGCCGAGGCTCGTGTATTTTGCAGGCCATAATCATCTGGTGCAAGAAGATTACAGTTAGCTGGAGAACAAATTTTTAAAATAAAGGAAAAACTTTTTTTCCGTATGCATGCAGCTAAGTTAGGTATATCATTTTTCAAAGCTAGGTAACACAATATCGTTATAACAATTGAAAGATAAAACCCCGAGTGGAAATGTTTCAGATGTTGATACAACATATGATGTTGATGTTAATATGAGAAAATGACAACAGCAAATAAAATTTGCCCAACTGGTTTCAGTAAAGAAATTTTATTTAAACAATTTTTCTCCCCAGGCTCAGTGTTATATCTAGGAGATGAATATTCACCAGATACTAACTTCGTTCTCGGCAAATAATTGTTTTTATTACATAGATACGAGTGTTTTACTGTAAAATACGCCACTCGTAGATTTCATATGAAACTACATCCGGGATAC
>JAOBAY020061723.1:0-12788 GCA_025331085.2 Zoanthus sociatus
GCCGGGGAAACGAATGTTTATCGTTATACTGGTAATATCGTTAAATCGAAGATCGTTAAACCGGGATTCCACTGTACCAACAACAAAACTAATAACTAGCACACCTTCACAATGACAAAACTCCAGAGTTTTCTTAGCTTTGCGAGGTTGTATAGGCTGCTTCACAGGACATTTTTTCCAGAAAATATTTGCAAAAGTGTTTTAACCTTTTTAAAATTGTTAAGTTGAAGGTTTTCGTACAATGTTGGTGTCCCACAAACTAATGAAACAAAGCTAAATCATTAGGCAGGCTTTGTGGCTCATGGAGAAGGAGCTATCTCCTGAGATAAGTGCAGATTCCGTTAATTCGATAAGAAGGTAGCTTAGCTTAAAAACCTGAATAATTACATAAACAGCAATAACAATAACAAGAGTATCGATGAAACTGACAACAACGTTTGTTAAAAAGTTAAAAGAAACCTGTTAACATTTGCTGGATGTCAGTTTGGCATCAGAAGGAAACTCAGTGAGCCCACAATAAAAATAAATCAGCTACGTTAGATTGATAAATGTCAAGAACAGATAGCACAAACGTGCTACTTGAAGCTACTAAAATAGGTACTAAGACCAGTGGCCTTAAATCTACCATAAAAATTTGGAGCCTGAATGTTAGAAGCTATAGACAGCTGTTTAGACCTTTTCAGGCTCATCAGCATGGCATAGCTACAGAAACAGACTCAGGGCCCCAAATAACACAAGCTGTAGTAAAAGCACAACGCATGTGGGGTGTGGCTGTAATAAGAAACACAAACGCGCTAGTAGCTAACTTGAAGCCATTAGAATGCATACTGTGTTTTAAATAGATAACCACAAGCATCCGACGAGCACTGCGGTTTTACAACAATTTATGTCAGACAAAGATGGTCTAACACATATTTTTAAACATGCTGCGACATAACAGGTGAACGAGGAGCTTATGTGCTAACCTGAGAAATGAGGTAAAATTATATGATGCAAAAGATTTCACCTTATAGTGCGAGTCTTCCTTGTTGGGCGCGGAGATTCCAGTCTCCTTTCTCAATTGGCCCACTGTGCGCATGCCCAACCAGTCCGATTTATTGCCCAAAGGTAAGAGTAGTGACGTTACAGGATTGTAATAAGAGGGAATGTCAACTGGATACCACGTGCGTAAGAACACAATGTCTGAACGAAAATGAAAACATTATCAACAATTTTAAAATGTTATCGTGATATACCAAGCCCTTAGGACCCAATATAGACTTATTAGAGAGCTCAAGCACCATGCGTTCTTGTTGTCACCGAGGCCAACCGGAACTAAACTGTCAGCAGATGTCGCGTACCTGAACACGTCATACGGTCGTGGTGATAGTCATAGAGGCCCACAAGCCGTTTTTTGCCTCAGTGTTGGTATGTCAAAACTGTGAAGTTATTTAACCAAAGGAACTGCCTCAAGCACTTAGCATATTATCAATAAACCTTTGCAAGTAAATAATATATTTACAATTACTTTAACACTGACTTTTGCTTCGGGTTCTTGCCGTATGTGTAGCCAATTTACAAGTTAAAGTTTGTTTACGATTGAGGTGTTTAAAGTTTGTTTTCGCGCCCTTTTATCCTGCGTGCGTCCGTCGTGATAGCGCGCGCTGCTTAGGTTAAAAATTCGCGCCAAAAACGCCGTTTTCAATCCAGTCTACTCTCGGAAAATAAACCTCCGTCGTGAGGAAATGTTCCGGTGCTTAAGCGTTCTAATGAATGCTCACGAGGAAAATACCTGTTTTGTTTCCCGAGTGTTAGCCGTGCGACAGATCAATTAAAATGCTGAAAAAATGAAGCGTTTAAATCAAAAGATTGTGTATGCATGCATATGGATAAAGATGGCAGACCCAGTGATAGGTGGAAATTAACATTGGCAAGGCTATAAAAGTAAAAATTACAAAGAAGCGATGAAATGTCGATGTCATCTAGTGTAGAGACGAAAGATATAAAAATAGACAGAAAATGATTTTTCTGAAGAAAAAAAGGTCCATTCACAAAAGTCCCTTAACTAGAGCTAACACGGCGCCAAAAGTGAACAACAAGCTCTTAACTTGCCAACACATTGTCCAAATGCGGTGGCATTGCAACTTCTCATGTCAATTTCTCTCCGTCACTCAAAAAAACAAACAAAAGAAAAATTTTATTTCAAATCTTAAAAACAAAATTGAAAATAATTCTAAGATGATTTTTATAAATAGTAGATTTTGTGATAAAGGAAACTAGAACATTACCTAATATTCTGCATAATGTGGCTGGTAAACGTTTCTACTATAAACGCATCCATCTTTGGCATAAAAATACATAAATAAAAAACTAAGTCCATATCGCTTCACGTTGTTACTTTGAAGATTAAATTTTACAAACATACCACTCATAAGAATCTTATCCTCGAATGTCGCTCGAAAAGCTCCTTCCGGTGACTGCAAGAAAAAGGTAGATTACTTAACAATTAGACCTCGAGGAAGAATGGACTACGAGTCAATATGCCATGAGGCCGTAGGCCGTAGGCCAAATGGGCTATTTAAACTCGTAGTCTATGAGGCCGAAAGGTCTAATTGTTTTAGTATAAACCTACTAATCGGTCAAAAAGAATGTAAAAATTAAATCATTGATGAAATTCTCTAATATTATAGTAAAGCGGGGCTGATTGCTCTTTTGATCAACCATTGTTTCTCTACTAGTAGGCTATCACAAATAGACCTCTAGTAGAGTAGCCAATCAGAGTGCAGGATGCGTGCTAGACCGTTAGTAGGTTTATATTAATATGTATTAGACTCAAGGTTAACCAAAGTTTTTTTAAAAGACTAATTTAAGAGAAAAGGCAGATTCATTTTTGAACAGGAAGGTTTTGATGTTTTTGAGGTTTGACGAAGTTGACAACGATGACGGTGATGGTAATGATAATGTTGCTAGAAACCTTGGGTGGTCCCCTTTTAAAGTGCAACTAAACCTTTTTCTTGTTTTTGTTTTTAAACTATTTATCATACAATTTAAAGCGCTTTTGCAAAAAAAGTTTTTGTTTTTGGTCAAATGATACTTTTTATATAGTGCTCTGAAATTTGAAAAGGTTCCTTCTTCTTGGTTGATAACCGCGTCCTAAACCGCGATATTATCGCTGGAAGGCAGAGATAATTGCAAGTACATTAACCGTACCGTAACCACACTACATAAAGCTTCTAACACGAACCATGAGTGGCTAAAGCTAAATCCTTTACGAGCCAGGTGGCCCATGGAGCCGGTGCTTATCTCCGGTTTCTGTAGTGTTAAGCGGATGAGTCTGACCCTTCCTGGACGGAACACTAATCCATCACAGGTTAGCTCCCGGCAGACACTGGTACTCATTTACCTGACCCGGAAGGCTGGAAGGCTGAGTTAGCTTAGGTATAAAGAAAAGCCACACAAATATTGAAATTCCGGCAGGGTCAGAATCAAACTGGGATTATTGTGGTCGGAAAGCAGAGATCTTACAACTGCACCAAGCACGCCCTCCCGCCCGTCCACCACTGCAAAAGTTATCGAGTATCTTTTTAAGAAACCTGTTTGACTTTTTACAACTCAAGTACTTGGGTTAACAGTTGAAAAACTCTAATATAACTCAATTGTTTGCTTAGTCTGAAGCTCATTTCCAGCCTCACCCACAGTCCTTATACTTACAAAAAAAGTGTTTTAAAAGTTAGATACCTTTAAAGCCCGTTTGACCTGCCCTCTCACTCCACTAACTGTGCGAATGGTCGCTCCTTCAAACTTAGCGACTTCAAGAGCCGAGTTAAACATACCCTGAAATAAATATAAATATATGGACTTAATTAGGAAGAAGATAAAAACCAATCGCTGCGTCCTTAGTACATTTGCTATCATTTATGTGACTGAGAGATACAGTCCGTATGTCATAACTCAATTTGGTGATTTTGCTTGTCAAAAGAAACTGTCACTCAAGGGTATGTTGTCTTATTATTATAGTCAGTTGCTCTGATGAAGGGCTAACGCTCAAAACGACACCTTTCTGCTTTCTCTAAGGCACAGAGGGTTTGAGTTTTAATTCAAATAATTATGGAACATATTTTTTAGTATGTCTTCTTGTAAATTCATAAATTCTTTATCAAATGCAATTACATTTATTATCTTAATATCTTTAATTTCTCGGTGTTTCTAGAAAAATATTTGCCTGAGGTCTTTCACTGTACGAGAAACCGAGGGCAGATAATTTCCAGGACAGACCGAGCAAACAAGATTATTAAGATATTTATTACATAGCTTCAGTTTGAGGTTAGTAAAAGAGAACGCCGGTCTTGAATGGAAATTTTTTGGACCAAATTTTGGCCAATCAGCGTGCTGGATTTGATTATTTGCCCTAGAGATTTGACTAGCTATGTAACAAATATAACATAGTATACACATTTGGAAATGGCGGCTATGAATGGATCACTAGAAATTGTTTCCCTAGAAACATTGTCTACTTCGTCAAAGTTAAAAGACAACAATTAGGTTTATAAACCTTGAAACAAGAGAAAATAAAACGAGGAAGCAACACGAAAAAATAGGAAATAATTAACTGGCAAGCATAGCAACGTCATAACTTGAAACATAACTTACAGGCTAATTTATTATCAAAAAGAACTTAAAGTGCCTATGAAACGAAAACAGCTTTTGGTTTTCTGAAAATATCATAAGAAAGAGTAATAAGCAAAACTTCAGAGAGTTATGATAGATTGTAGAGATGCTACGCGTCTGGGAAGATTCGAGTTCTGTGGCTAGCCATTAAGATGCAAATTAGTAAATGTCACGTGTCATTATATTAGCTTCAGTACATAGAATGTGTAAGAGATTAAAGAAAAAAGCGAACTTAATCGCGTTAAAAATAGTTTAAACCTGATAAAATGGTTTCTAAATAAAGATAAAAACATTTTCTTGTAACAGCTAGAATTTGAATTCCGTGCTGTAAATCAGTGTCGAGATATGGGTAAAATTTACTATTTTCTTTCATGTCGCTTTTTGAAGTTTGGAAACAAAATTACGTCACAGAAACGAGAAACCTCATACCTTGAATGCATAATAAGTTAGCCAATCATCAGCGCAAAACCTGCAAATTTGGGCAGCTATTTCTGAGAGGCATTTTATCCAAAGTCTTTGAAACTTTCTATACTTAATACTTTTGAATTGATCTCTTTAGAATGTAAAAGCTGGTTTCACTTCATAAGCACTTTAAGATGTTTTAGAATAACAAGCTGCAGGCTAGTTGACAACAACATCCAAAACGAGGCTGATAAGAGTTCGTTGTAAAAAAATCCGAGCTAGTGCTAGAAACAATGATGAAACATGGATCAGTGTCCTGCAAACCAGATGCAGTTGCCGCTGACAACAATGACAGCGGACTCAATTTGTACAGTCTTAGCCTCAATATGAAGTTAAATATCCCTAAATGCCAATGCCACTTTACACTACTTACAACTGTGTGCATTGTTGGAGGTGTGACTCCTCGCTCGCTCTCTCTCGCTAGTATTTTTGAACATTTAACACTAAAACGAGACTAAAACTTTAAAAAAACTTTAAGATTGTAAAACATGGTATGGTTCGTAAACTTATCGATAACAAATCGGGCAACTACGTCATAATTCTGAAATGTATACGAAGAATAATGAAAAATGAAAGAGTTCGTAACTTATTATTTTTGGCTCGATTTTTGACGAAAAAGTCAACAATCATTGAAAATATAGGTTTTGTTAAGAAGGAAAAACTTTGTAGCCTCTTACGAGACAACAGCACGTTCAACAATTCACATGCGCAAGAGAGAAAACGGAAAGGAACATAGATATTCCGAATCACACTTCCACAATCCCACATTCACAAGGCCAAAACATAGAGGCTTCTTCTCTAGCCACAAAGATAGCTGTCAACTTGCCTTAATAAAAGCTGTATTTTTGAAGATCTTGGTCGGTGTACCAGTTAGCTTCAACTTCTTTACAACTGTCGTTGATTTATCAAGATCAAGAATCGTGCCAGTAGCGGAGATTCTGAAATCAGCCTGAGAGAAATAAATATATCTATAAAATCAGTTCCACCAATACCATATTTCAAGAATAAGGCACTGGTATTTAAAATAACGGCACACGCAAAACATGCATGAAAGTTTGGTCCTAATATGGACTCCAGCAGATAAATGAAGAAAACAATAGTATCAAAAAACTAAAAATAGATTATCGCGTCTACTAGACGAAATAAATATCTCTCACAGAGATTATTTTAGTTCAGGTATTTTTTACGTTATTTCAAAACATTATTTACGCTTCTATTTCACAGTATATAAACAGAGTACTAAACGGTCAAAGAAAAATGTTTACCAGGTAAACTTCAATATCTGAAATGAATCCTCATAAAGACTCATTAAAATTCTTCAGTAACGCAGTAAACTGTCCTTGTTCTTTACAGTTTAACTCGTCTAAGTAAGAGAGCTGATCTGTTACATACAGTACCTCTAGTGCTAATGAAGCTTAAGGATATTCTTATTTCGGTTACCTCAGTGACCACGAACATAGAAATGAAGCAAATGATGAAAAGAAATATACACAACTACCCTCTTTAAAAGCTAGCCAAAAATGAATAAAAATGAAGCTTTATTTAACATCAGTTGCAAAGGGAGTGGTTGCCCATTCTTCCTAGCCAGAGGCTAATGTTTAATCATTCGACGGCTCGGATCTTGGCGTGAAAGTTGAATTTGCAGAGGGAGGAAAACTGGAGTACCCGGAGAAAAACCCTCGGAGTCAGATTGAGATCGACGAATCTCAGTCCAAGTGCGAAGCCTGGGAATTGATCCCGGGTCGTAGACGTAGAAGGTACATTTCAATTCAATGGGCTGTGGAGATGGTGCTTATCTCCTGTTTTCTTTAGTGTTAAGTCGCGAAGAGTCTTTGACTCATCCTGGGCGGGAGTCTAATGCATCACAGATTAGTTCCTGGTACTCATTTACCAGCCTCAGAGAGATAAAAAGTTGAGTGAGCTTTGGCGAAAAAGGTAGCAGCAAGGTTCCGACACGAGATCTTTTGGTTAACAGGCAGAGATGTTGTGAAGTCTGCCATCAATAAATATAAACTCTTTCTGCAATTACTATTTGAGTAGTTACGGAAACAAAACAAGTCTGCACTTACTGTAGTACCAGCAACACTTTGAACAGCAAGAACACCAGTTCCCGGAGCAGCAAGTGGACCTGTTTTCAAATGAACAAAAACATTTGCAGCCCTGTGAGAGCAGTACAACCGCACTTCTGACACAATGTATTGAAAATTGTAAAACGAACATTATTCTTAACTTTTCTGTGAAAGAAAAATTATCAAAAATAAAATAACTTTTTGATAGTTCTGATTATTTCATCTCTACAGTTCTGATAACAATTGGTGGTTCATAATTTAGACACCTGAGGACACAAATTTCGTAGTGAAGGTTAGTTCTATGAAGGTATACTTGTGATTAGTATAAACCTACACTAAACACTACCTAAACGGTCTAAAACGAATCCTGCATTTTGATTGGCTACTCTACTAAAGGTCTATTTGTGATAGCCTACTAGTAGAGAAAAGATGACGGATCAAAATAGCAATGAGCCCCGTTTTGCAATAATATCAGAGGATTTCATCAATAATTTAATTTTTACATTAATTTTTGACCGATTAGAAGGTTTATATTACTATGAGTTTGATTAGCCCATTCGACCTACGGCCTCACAGGCTATTGACTCGTAGTCCATTCGTCCTCGAGGTCTAATTGTTAATTATCCATTTTAAAAAACATCCCACAATGATTGCATCTTCGTTAAATCTCAGCTTAAGCGTTCCTAAACTTTAACTGAAATTTTCCCGTCTTACCATAAAACGTGGCCATACAATGCATGTGCTCTGGTGTGTACTTTAACAACCTATGTCTACCATTGTGATCCTGGACAGAGTAAAGGGGAAGACTTTGGAACCGCCGCCAACCAACAGACAATATTAGCGGGTCACGAGTTTTTAAAATCTTTCTGTGCCAACGATGTTTCTTGAAGCGACTCTGCAAAGGAAAACACAAAATATCAAAATACCCTTTGCTGTTCACTACAGACTCGGCCAACAAAAAAATTACCATATACTAACATGAAAACACTTGATAAGATCTCCTCCTGAAAAATTCATGAGAGCTAACTATATGACGTCACAAGGAAGTCCGCTGACTGTTTATAATACCGCGATCAAAACTACGAAAACGACGAATTCTCAACACTTAGAAGCAATTTTTGTCAAAAATGGTTTCTTGAACAAAAGTTTTGTTCCTTCATATGCTTTTTCATAAACATGATTAATCTCCTTGTATCTTCTTGAAAACAAGCTTGAATTTTCCTTTAAACTAACTCATTTGTGCGTTAAAGTTCTGGTAGGACCGTGGCTGGGTTCAGTTCATTTTTGAGGAGTATGGCTAAATAAACTTAAGTGGTGGCTAAAAAGCTGCCCTTATAGAAAGCACCGGCTAATTTTACTCTGTACACACGTTTGTCCCTCAGCAATGCAGTCGAAGGTATATTTAAAAGACTGAATACTACGGAATATAATACACCGGTGTTTTGCGTGACAGAAATCTTATTTATTTATTTACCAATACAGCCTACCCTTCATTCATGAAGATTAATAGCTGGAGTCAACGGAAAAGAAAAAAACTAATTTGCAGGACTGTGAGTGATTTGTGAGACGAAATGTTTGAATAAGTTCGGGTTATCAATATCAAAAAAAAAGACTGAGGTAAACTGTTCCATTGAGAGCTAGTTCTGGGGTAAAAGGATAAGCGATAAGACGAGGTGCTGGTAGAGAGGGGGATGAAGCTATTATTGTGGCAGTGCCGGGATCTACGTGTCATGGGTCGGAGGTATTTGAAGGCGTTAATTGGAACGTGTCCACTGTGGATCTTATATAAGAGAAAGAATCTTGCATCCGCTCTCCTTTGCAGTGTTCTTGCCAGGGCAAATCAGAAGGGCGCTGCGCCCTTCTGTTTTTTTCCAACGCCCTTCTGTTTTGTCAAGTGCCCTTCTGATTTCCGTAGAGCCCTTCTGTTTTCTCATAACTTTAGTCTAATTTTGAGCGATAAATTTGATCAATTCAAATGCATTTTTGTCGATTAGAGACCAAATTCGGCCGCGATTTTCACACACCGTTCGAAACTTTCGGTAAGGCCAGATCAATTTAATTTTTCGAAGCACGGACCCAACCGACCTTGCATGTTCTATTGTTATGCAAATGAAGCGCCCTTCTGCTTTCGGGACCTGGCGAGAACACTGAAAAGTGCTGGGAGTTTGAAGTGAAAGGTAAGAGGAAGTGAGGACAACCACAGAAGAAGTGGAACATGCAAGTGGAAAAGGAGAGAAAAAGTGTTGGTTTAGAGAAAAAGGAACCATGAATCAAGCAAGATAGAGAGTGAGAGTTGGAGAGATTGTAACAAAAGTAGGGTACTGTAAATCTGGCCACCCCCATTTAGGGGGATCAACCCAGATCAAAATTGGATTGATGATGATGCAGAGTTTTCCTTTTCGGCCGGCGACCGGCGATTTTCGCTGTCTGTGAATTGCTTCGTCACTGGCAACTGTTATTATCACAAAAACATCCTTGCAGACAAGAATGGAAGTGCTGATAATAAATGTGGAACGGATTGTGCTACCACGCCCAACTTCTCCACCTGTTGAAAATGCATCTACTGCTACTTCATTTGAAAAGGAAAACCCTGTGATGATGTACATATTAATCTTATTCTAACCTAAAAATTTCCCAATGCACCAATATTAAATAGTTATAGAAAGAGGGTCAACTTTTGGCATCAGCAAATGATGAACCTTGTCACAATTGACAAAACCACAAATTATAACTTGCAATGACCAATTGAAATTAAAAATGATTTTATTAAAGATAATCTCTGACTTTACTTTTTCTAATTATTATGGGGAGCAACATCTACTGCTTAAATCTCTTCACCAATCAGGCTTGTCAATTAGTGCAAGCTATCAGCGATATTTGAACATTTTTCAACAGCTCCAAATTGGTGGAGATTTGCAGAAAGAAGTGGTCATTACTAAAACACTTTAAGAAAAAAAAGATAAATAAAATGTGCAATATATACATTCAGAATATCTGAGCCAACTTCAATTCTAATTGATAATCCTGCCATTGCTTTACTTTTACTACTTAAATTTAATTTGTCCCTGTAAACCCTGGAAGACAACCATTTTTTTTCGACTGAGGTCAAAATTACACACGTATGAATTGTGCAATATTGACACTAAAATGCAAGTACCAATGAGCAGTGTCATATCTATTGGTAGTTATTTGTAGGTCACCAGTTAAAAAAAGCCCTGGACAGGTGAGGAAAAAGTAATTTAAGTTTCATCAAAGGATAACATTTATAATAACACGAAAAATTGCTAATGGCCAATATAAGAGAATGCTTGAAATCAATTTAGTAGATTATAAAATTATAAATATCTCTACAAAACAAAGAAAATGTACCGAGAGAAAGAAAAGAGGACCTACATAGGCCCCACCCCCAAGACTCAAGAGCCTTGACACGTCTTGGAAAATTACCAATCTCAGAGATTTGTGGTCTTCTTCAAGTTGAAACATCTTCCAAAAACAGACAACAAAGCTGGACTTGGCAACTCGCTTTCTTCTGCGCTTTTGGTCAGATTATGTAAAAGCACTTATTCAATGTTGGCTAATCTCGATCTTGGCACACCACACAGCTGAATCCCCATCAAGGAAACAGAATTTAAAATATTTTTTTCTTTACGGTTTAAAGTCCTTCCGATATTTAATTTCTCAAAATCCCACCCAAAACTCCGTGTAACAAGGCATACACTTAATGCAGAAAGTCAATGTCAATGTCCTAAATGAATTTTAAAGTAAAGATAATTTACTTGAAATATTGGATTATCGAGAAAATTCTGTTATGTGTGACGAAAGGGGCAATCGACCGTCATTACAACATTTTTTTAACCATCTTATAGATCTTGAAAACGTTTAATACGAAAATGACAAAATCCACGGCTTACAAATTACCTCAACAGTGACTAATAAATATCTATAATACATTGTAAACGTACCGTTTTTGTTATGATTGTAAATTTGACCGTCTCCCCATCTTTGCTGGAGTCACTCACTCGAACATTCCAACATTGTTCACTATACTCCGCGCTTCCGTTCAACTCCGCCTATATAGAGAAAAAAAGTATAAACAAGACATCTATAATTGTTGTTGAATAAAACAAGGTTTATATAACCGTTAAATATTTCGCACCATAGAATGATCAACCCTCACACACTTGCAACTTCTCCAGCTCCTGACCAAGCAACCGAAACCAATCGAAACAATCTATCCACGTCCAGGCACTATTTACACGACAAGTGGCCTGGGACCTAATTACTGTGGCATCAACCGGTGGTAGTACATACTTCATGCCAGTATACCATATAGTCGCCCTATGGAAAGTCTTTCTTCCAACTATGAACATTGAGATTTGAGTTTTTCCAGTAAATGTTTTTCAAACCTTGTAATATTTTTTAAACCAATTATTTTCCTTAAACCGGTTCAATTTTGGTATATCAGATTTTTAGAAAAATAAAAGGTATCTGAACTAACATAAGAAGTCAACACGACATATATAAAATCAAACAGAGTACTTATTATGTTTTACTTTTTCTAAAATATCGTTAACAAAAGTGTTAACTCCAACATAAGTGGTTGAAATTATTGCGTGGTATTTTTTTTTTAAAATAACTATATAATGCTGCTGAAAAAAAAACAGCAAAACAGTTACTGTTCATCAGCAGGATGCCCAAATTATGTGCAATTCTACAATTGGTTTCGGCACCTTTAAATCCTGTAAGTATATAAAGTAAGTATAACTTTATTTAAACACGAGACATTGATGAGCAAAAAAAAGATGCTCGTTACAAAAATGTACGTGTATATAACTATTATGATTAAAAACTATACATACTATATACACGGAATATACTTGTAAGCTAAAAAAAAGGTACCAATTGAAGAACAATTCAGGTGGAGCCACCCAATGAGTGAGCACAGCAATTAAACAATGTAAAAAAAAACAACAGATAAAACCGTAAAACCAGTATTCGTGGCACACGCCACACAGCAAATAAAAAAGCAGTCTGAAAAATGGCCTTATTTTGAAGGTTTTAGTAGAAGAATTGGGAAGTTCCTTATATTCCAGCTACTAGTCTCGTACCCAGATCTCACTGCACTGTGGCAAGTTGGGGCAATTTTTTTTTTAAAGTTTTTTTTTAGACGTAGAACTTCAATTTCATATACACAATTTCACTATCGCTGAAAAAATAGCTTTTTTTCTTTCTCTTCGTCATCTCACCACACAACGGACACTTAATTTTTAAAATATCGTCTGTCGAATTAATTTTGGATACTTCCTTATAAAGTTATTTTAAGGCGGCATTCAGGCTCGAGCGGCCATCCGAAAAACTGCGAAAATTTGAAAGCACCAAAAGAGCCTATCATAACTTTTGTTTTATCATGCACAAGCATCATTAGGAGCCAATGAGAAATCAGGGCCGTAGCAAGGGGAGGTGCAGGGGGGCCTGTGCCCCCCGGTTTTTACTCCAACCTTTGTCGCTACTATTGCTTCACAGAAACTCTGAGAAAAAAGGGAGTTATTTCACTAGTTTTAAACACTGAGCTTGTTTCAAATGGAATTTAAAACCCAGGAAATACGTTTT
>JAOBAY020061734.1:0-22098 GCA_025331085.2 Zoanthus sociatus
CTTTCCTTTGCACGCAAGTAAAATGACAGGAGCCGTGGAACCACTGACTACGTCATCAGAGCCAAATTCGTCACCAGGCTCCAGAGACACGAATTTCGCCATTTTCGGGCTTTTTGGCAGCAAAAAAAACTGATTTACTGAATATTTCACGAAATTCCATTTGTGATTTTTAAATAAGGGCATTATAAGCTACAGAAATGCGTAAAAAAAATTTTCATTTCATAGGCACTTTAAGGAAACTCCAAATAAGCTTTCTCCATAGAGCACTGCATTAACGTTAGCAGCCTTAGGGGTGGCCCCTGTTGCCGTTCTAGTTAGACCTCGAGGACGAATGGACAACGCGGAGTCAATAGCCCATGAGTCCCTCGGGGTTAGTAGGCTTATAATAAAATGGTATACACTTAGAATCTCACTGATCTACTTGCGACCAAGCTCTTCTTCAGAAGTGCCTAATAGTGATACTCTATTTTTGGAGAAAACCGGACTACCGGCCATATTGTAGTTTGACTCATTTCTTGACCGGGTGCCGGTCATTTAGAAACTTCCTTTCCTATGTAGATTGATTATTTTTTTTTATTTTTAATCATTATTTTCTGGTATTCTTTAAGTAAATCTCATTTATAAATGTTATATTGGCTTTATTAACCCTATATCATGACAAGAATAGTGGTCTATATTGTGGAGGTATGGTTTCGAGTTCTCGTTTTCAATTGAGTTCTATATCGGCTTCACAACTGTTCACACACACACATAACTTTATTTACTAATTGTTTACTAAAATAATAATAAGGAGAAACTGCTACAGACTATAATAAAAACAACGATAATCAGGCAATTTTTCTGTGATGTTTTCATATGTGAAAGACTCTTAGTTCGTGACTCGAGTGCCTTGGTTGGTCTTAAAACAGCACTTGTTGTTTTCCGTTTTGTGCAATCCTTGTTGAAGCCCACAATTAAGTTAAGTTCAGTAAAGTGATATTAGACCCCTGATGTAAATCTTTACTGTTAAGCAGAACACACCTGTTTAGTTTTACAGACTTGGCGCTAAACGTATTCTTATTGAAAACCTAGCTTTGGATTTTAACACATCATTTTACAGATTATAGTGTAAAGTTGCGCTTGTTGTATAAATACCCTGAAACTCAGGTAGACGACAATATAATTCGCGCAAGCTAAAAGTTCTGTATCATTAGTTTTAACTGAAGAGCAATATCTGGTATTTATACGCAGTTGATTGCCAATAATAGTGAGTTAAGGTATAAATTTCTAATCTGAGTAAATGTTTATATCAATGAATATTGCTTCAAGAAGGAGAAAACAACTCGGAATCACTTTGCAATGGTTTATTTGTCGATGTCGTAGAAGCCAAAGCTACCAGTACTTCTAAGAATAACCCTTGGCAAAAATTTCAACTTATGAATTTGTTGAAAAAGAATAATAAATCGATTTAAATTGGTCATTTTTTACTTTTTATAAGGTTTGGTACAAAGATTAGGATTACTGTGTCGCCAGTCTGCTCTTCAAGACACTGATGTGAAGAATAACTTAGTAATATTTCGATTTGAAGATAAAATTGGATGCACAGCCACTAGTACTAGTTGTTACATTACTTAGTTCTGGTCGTCAAGGGACACGCTGTAGATTTAATCAACTGGTTAGAAGGTTATATCAAAATAACGTCAATTATTGCTAATCTTTAAGACAAACTAAACGAATAAGATTATGTAAAACACTAAATAACTGATGGATCACGGAAACTTAATGATTACATGAATTTACATAGTATTACCACTCAAGTTAGCACTTTGTTTGTCAGAAACATCTAAAATAAAACTCGCAGATATCACAAAGCAGAAAAGAATTAAGCCCGAAGGGGTTGTTTGACTGTTATTTCCGATCATATCTTTTACTGTTAGTAAAGCAGTGGTTTAGGGGAGATCCGTTGCTGGATACGACCCCCAGCTGTTCGACATATAGAAACTATTAAAGTGTATTTTGTACTTTCTCAATATACTGACAACAATATAGGAAAAGCATTCTGTCTAGAGATGAAATCACGAAAGCTCTACCGTGCAGAGTTTGTATTTAGTAGGGAAAAATGTTATTTTACTCACTTAATAAACCGCATCACCTGCGTTGTTCAAATCTTTATACTTGATAAGCAAAATTATTTTTGTTTTAAAAAGTAGATTTTTTTGCCTCGTGAAATCAGTGACATTCTCAGAACGTTCATCAAATTCAAAAACTAACTTTTTGTATGACAATATTGTCGCAATATCAAAGCCTCGTTTATTGTCATGAATCAACAGCGGTAGAGCAATAACATGGCACTTGAAAAGCCAAATTTACACCTTGAATTTGAAATCGAGTTGCCTTAACTAAAATTTAAAAGTGATTTTTTTTTAAATAAAACGTCAAAAAGTGGTTAGGGGTAAGTTGGAAGTTATACTAACTAGCTGGGCGTTCTAGTATCTTAAAGACGTTACATCATAAGCTACCTGAAGTATATTGCGTTGTTAAGTTTACCGCCCAGCCGTTTCTTTTCTCGGGAAAATGAACGTCATCGAGCTTAACAATAACGATAATGATATGATAACAAATGTGATATGATGAGAATTGTAACGAAAACGATCTTCTACCTTCCAGTTAACTCAACTCCCTCTGGGTAGGAATTCTTATGGGTGTGGCGATAGCAATAACGTCATCTTATCAATGAGTGAATGACGTTGACGCTAACGACGAGGAAAACTATGATAACGATGACGATAACGACAACGATAACGATATTCTAGATCTCCTTCCAATAAGCTGATTTCCCTTGTGGATAAGGGTTCTTATAAGGACGACGACTGAACGGTCTTTTGAGTGTGACGATAACGATGACGTTATCTTATCGATGTCGATAACGAATATCAAACGATGACGATAACAACGACGACGATAACAATAACGATGACGATATACGATAACGATGACGTCATCTTATCGATGACGATAACGAATATCAAACGATGACGATAACAACGACGACGATAACAATAACGATGACAAGAACGACGACAACAATGACGATAACTAGTATCAAGACGACGACCATAACGATGACGATAACTAGTATCAAGACGACGACCATAACGATGACGATAACGAGGATCAAGACGACGACCATAACGATGACGATAACGATATTCTTTTTGTTTTAGTATTTACTAATGGGACAAAAATGTTCTTTATTTTCAAAGAAACAATACAATTAAAACTTTTTATTTATAACACGCGCGCTTCCTGTCGTTTTAACTTCCGCGTCAAAACTAACTATAACAGTCTTGGATATCTCGATTTACGGGAGCCAATCACAGCGCGCGAAAATGCATGGATATCAGTTGCTTTGGTAAATACCAAATTTGGACTAATATAAAGGTTGTTGCGGATCGGAAAACTACACCATGAGCTTCCAGTAAGAGGACCCAAATTGTCGACTTAGGAGCTATTGCTTTGTTAAAATATATATACTAAAAAGTTACTTGTTTAGAATTTACAGTAGCCATGAATTAGATTTTTATTTCGGCCGTTCGGTCTTCTACAGTTTTTTAAAAAATAAGTCCGGTCCAACGGCCAAAACGTGTTGTAATAAAATTCATGGACCTAGGATTGAACCCACGTCCCTCGGTATCATGTCCGAATGTGAAACCGCTATACGTGACCAAATTCAATTTTAGCCAGAGGCGAAATCGCAAGGCAAATTACGAGGATCTTATATTCCTTATCGATCACTAATTTGCGTGATACTGACAATATTAATACACAAAAATTTGCTTTTACCAAGTCCAACTTTATTTTATGACTAAATTACTGAGGTTTGCATTTTTCCCCTTTTTGATTATTTTGGTATTTAACTAATTAAATCTGTCTCTGTAAAAACTATATTCCGTCCATTTGGTTGACAGTGGAGCGGTTGATTACGCTATGCGAACCATACATGCAGCTAAAATCTCCTGAACGGTAATGCGGAACGACCAGTGTCATACTTGTAAGTCACGTGGTGGTTTCTGGACCAATAAATAAATTTTCCATAGAATACAGCAAGCGAATCAGAGGTACTCAAAAACAACTAACGAATGTCACCCAACAGCCTAGAATAGCTTGCTATTTGCTTTAGAGAAACGTTTTTAATAATTACTTTTTTTTAATAAAATAGTGTTAGCGGATAAGAGTCTTTGCCTTTTGTTTTCCCTTTTAATAGCAGCCAAAATTACATTTTCTTTTTTACAAATAAATATAAGTTAAATCCTTTGCGAGCCAAATTGCTCATGAAGTCGGCGCTTATCTCCGGTTTCTGTAGTGTTAAGCGGATGAGAGTCTTCGACTCCCCCTGGACGGGACACTAATCCATCGCCGATTAGCTCCCAGCAAACGCTGGTACTCATTTACCTACCCCGGCCCGGAAAAATGGAAAGCTGAGTTAGCTTAGGCGAGAAAGAAGCTCGGCAAACTGTCAGCATCGAACTGGGGAGCTTGTAGTGGAAAGCAGGAGATCTTACCAACTGGGCCAACCACGTCCGCCCTTTTAATACCAACAAAAATTACTTTTTCTTTTTTACAAATGTATGCATTTAAAACAAAATTATAAGCTTTATAATCTCTTATTTGTACAACTGGCGACAGATATGATACTTAAACTATAAGACCTCTCAGCATCAAGCACCCTAAAATCATAACCACTGTCTTGACTTGTCGTTCACTTGTCTTCGATAATGGCCTCGCAATAATATATAATCTTCTGTATCAGGTTTCCTCACAGGAATGCGTATTAAAGGAACCTGTTCTGCTCTATCAAAATTAGCGAATTTCAAACTACTTTTTAACATGGTAGTAAAGTTAGATGTATATATTCGTATATGTAAGTACAAGTTTGAACCTCTTTTTTTAAAATTTGTATAAAAAATTAATTGCTTATTATCATTCTAATTAACATTATAATTGCCGCTGTTGTTGTTATTATTTCTGAAATACTCTACTCATCAGCTACCCTTATGAAATATATCATTCTTTCCTAGCAGCTTGTCCCTAGTTGCTGACTTTAGATTATTTTATCGATCAAGTATTCAAGGAAAAAGAAAAAACAATGAAACTTTGCAAGTTCCAAACACAAAGATGGCATCCAATAGAATATAGCTGAGCTTAGGAAAGAACAACAGCACTGAAATATATTTTTTATGTGAATTTCAAATTACACCTCTTATTACTTCATCTGGCATAAGTATATCAGAAATTCAAATAAAACAGATGAAGACTGATATGGCCAGTCGAAATATTGTATAAACGGCCCAAACTTCACTCACATTGTAAGATCAGTCATTGCAAGTCGTTTTGTCAAAAATATTTTACTTTGAAATTCTTTCCAACTGATCACGATTGTCTGATCCGAGGCGGAGCGTTGACAAGTGTATTGATCGTATACGGTTTTACATTGGTTTTAAAATGCAGTTTATTGAGTGAAACATTTAATAAACTATTAATAAAGTTAAAAAACAGTCTGTGTGCTGGACAACTTCATTTCTCGTGTTCACTGTTCTTCAGATTACATGTTCTATTCAAATTCTACTTATCTAATTTCTTATAACAATTATGTAATTACGTCACTCGAATAACGTCAATCGCCAATGTTACTGTTTTATTAGGTAAAAAGTGAACAAAAATAGAGCGACAGAATTAGTCTGCTATATTCTATGCGGAGTAAAAATGAGTAATATTGACCGAGTTCTTAGTAACAATGACTGACTGAGTGAACGATCAGTGTTGTGCTGCTCGTGTACGTACATGGACAAATTTAGTACTGAAACTCTTCGCTGATCCGAGCTTTGAAGTAAACATGGCCAATGGAAGCAAAAATGTTATTTCATATTTCAACAGGCTAATCGACAATTACAAAGAAAAATAGTCTTGGACAAAAAATTTATACCCAAAGAACAAATCCAGCTTAGCGGGGATGGAAGATATTCACCAAAAATTTCTTAAAACAGTTTTACTAATATATACATTTTACACAGTAGTGAAAAAAAAAGAATATTTCACTGACAATTCGGACTGGTTTCCTTCATTGGAGTCAATGGCTGCCCAAAACGTCAGTTCAAAAATACTTTTCACTACGGTGTAAAACTTATCTATTTGTAAAACTGTTTCTGTAGAAACACTGATGCAGCATTGCATTTATGACAAATATTTCTTGCACTGAACATTTTATCTTTCTTATTTGTAAATTTATAAAATTTCTAGATCTACAAATCACACCAGTTATAAAATATGATTGGTAGACTCATAACTTAGATTGATCATCATCATTCTGCATTCTCTGAGTTCCACTTGTTCTTGAAATGACAATTATTCAGTAACTTTAGGCAATTACTTATTATTAACTTAGTAATTTCCTAATCTTAGTAAAATTTTTATTTGAAACTAAATCGATTTAAAAAAACAAATGAGCCCTAGTTCACTAAATATTTCTTTAAAAACCGCTTTTTAAAACTTGTACTGGCGATTGAAGTTTCACCCGTGTGAAGACTGGGGTTAACGCTATCAAAACTTATAGTATTTTATCTTATTCTTTACTCTTAACTGAAATGCAGATTCTAAAATTGTTTAATCATTTAAAAGCCACTTTGAATTAAACAGAAACAAACAAAGTTTTATTCTACTATCAATATTGCCTCAGTAGAGTAAACATTAGAGCAAATTTAGATACACAGATGACGTCACAGTGACGACAATAATTTCTATCACTTTTGATGCTTGCTTGAAGTTATCTAGAACATTTCACCTTGGTCAATATCACAATGTACTAATCAGTGAAGATATGCTTTCATAATACACGATATTGAGTCAGTTATCAATAAGTATCTTTTAGTTGCAAGGGTGGTTACTAAACTAATATTAGGACCACAATTTTTTGCAACTCTTAAACTGTTCCGCAAGATGAAATTAAATTGTCGACCGAGTAAATTACGAACTTATTCCAGCACTATAAAGCGTGTGACCTTGTTGGCTTTTTGTACTCTGATGAGTGATGCTGTCGGCCATAGCTTCAGTGATATTGCTCTTTTCAACGCCGAAAAGGGAGAAAAATTAGATTTCACTGATATGTTACAGTAGGTCGCCGAATGAAACTTGGCATTCAAACTAGTGTAATATAGTGCGATATCAGCCCTGTAGTTAAGAACTATACCATTGTTTTGTTCCTCAACATAGAAAGTCCAATATTCTACTGAACTTCTTGTGCAAGCAAAATACGCCGCTAAAGCACGTATTGAATTCCACACTCATAATTGACAGCGCGTGAATGAAGCACACTGCGTACTATCTTTTACACGCAAACTTTGCTAACGCATTTTTACAGTATAGACTTATCTCTCAAATAAGGTACCAGCTTTGTTTATCCGTTTTTAAAAACTGTCCGTTAATGTGGTAAATGCGTAAATTATCATTACGATTGAACAATCGAAGACATTTGATACATTAAGCCTATTTAATCCCAGCTGCCTATTAGAGTTGAGCTTCTGTATTGAAATTCAGCATCTCCACATAAATAATGATTCAACTGTGCGTAAAACTTTATAAACAAAGTTTAAAAATGACATGCAACAAGTACGTACAAAACAACAATAACTCATTCGGAAATATTGTAGCCATTAATTTTAAAATGTTCTTTTTAAAATTTCTTTAATGAAAATTTGGTCAGTGACGCCCGAATGAAATTCAAGAACACAAGGTTTAGTTTGCTCGCCGTCGGTAACGTTTTGAGAGGGTAAAACTTAAATGCTCTTTTCAATTCAGCAAATAGAAACATTATTTTACTTCAATCAAATTTTTGAAGTCTCATAATGCATTGACCACTGCCTGGGAGACAATCAAGCAGTAGTACAGTGTCAACAAAAACAAACAAAATTCGTCGAGTTTTTAAAAGTTCTTAGTTATATGTATTTTTGTGCCGTTTTTATTGTGAATTTTCTTCTATCTGCAGTCATTGTGTCGTTGTTGAAAATCAGGACCAGTGAGCAATAACGTAACTCGCTTAAAATGAAAATCAAAACTCATTAAGGTTGATGCAGCATCTATAAATAAATATTTGTTTAGGAAAAAAATCCGTTTGAACATAATTTGCTTTTGAACATTTCAAAAACAAAACTCGTTAAAAAAATTTTTAAAGTTGAAATATTTGTTGAGCATGCGTGAAGCCAAAATCAATCTTCTGTAAACTTTTTGTCAAATGCGGAATATTTAACCGTTATTTTGACATGATTGGCAGATGTTGTGCTAGACTGTGGTGGAACTGTGAGTAAAAAATAACACAGGGCCGGAAGCATGCTGTAGTGAGTGAGCCTTTGCCGCGTAAACAGATTGGATTTTGAAGTACTTTTTATAAAGACATTTAAGCGACCCAAAGAAAGCATTCAAGGCACGCGATTTCCTGGCAAAAAGAAGGCAATTCTCTGTAGTGAGAACAAGTTCAAAGCTAACGTACGGTAAGCATTTGGTGTTGATCAATTCAGATGAATGACAAAAAACTCTACCTCCTTAAGCCGAAATACCAAACGCATTTAATAGTTGAGGAAATTTAAAGCTTTGCTACATAATTTGTCAATCTATATTCCCTTTTCAAAGTTTACTTGTCTCTTTTGCCCAAACTCACCGCGGTTAACAGTTACAAAATAAACAATCGGCTTCCACGAGTACAGAATTCCAAAATGCACATCACTCGGTCTTGTTATCTAAACTCGTGTTTGTAATCACAAAAAGAATTATTATTGAAAATGACCGAGTCAATTGCTGAGTGTGTAAGCTAGAACTGGCGTTTCATAGACGATAGAAGTTCCAGTGGTCTCATTATCCATGGATGGATTTGGGAAACAGAAGCTTACAGCTCAGTTTTCGTTAATTTTAGACTTAAAAAAGCTTTTAAGTTATGGATTTTACTACGGCACTGCAAGTTCATATCTTATAAATACAAAGTGAATCGGTTTTATATTCAGAAAGAAGTTAGAATTATTGTAGATAAACTTGTCATCGTTATGTTATTTTTTCCCTTAATGTTTGCGCTTTAAAAGCTTTCGTGCAACATGCAGTTCAAAAACACCAATAACAAATGGCTCCCCTTTGTGCTATCAAAGTTGATTGTCAGCCGCCATGGAGCTGTACAAGAATTGAAACGTGCTAGTCCAATACTGTTTAATATTGCCCCCACTTCAATTTTTATCTCGCCATGGGCAATATTTTTACACGTGAGCAATTCAGGAAATAAAAATGGAATTCTTTAAGATTCTGTAAACAAAACTCGCTGGCATGCTGGTACGACTTTTGTCAGAACGTACAAATAGGAAAATAATGATTATGTGTTGTCACTTTTAAGCTTTTAACTTTTAAAACACGATACTATAATAGAAAAGAATTTTCTTTAAAACTTTTCAGACACTTTATCCGTTTTATATTTATTTATTTATTTATTTTGTAAGGTTTCTTTTTTCATGAGCAAGAATTCCAAACCGGTTTGGATTTCAACCAGGAAATTGTATCGAGAAAACGTTGCCAATTCACGAAAGAAGTGAAACTTTTAAAATATACAAATTAATATTATATATTCAAACAAAAAATATTAAGCATTTTTGCCTATTTCGTGCCAATATAAGGAAAAAGATAAATCTTGGTTAACTTCTATATTGGTCTGGGATTTATAAAGGAAAATTCTCAACAATGGCAGGTATAGCATGTCAACGCTGCTATATATATGAGTATATCTGAACGTGTTGGAAATGAAGTTGTATATGTATGGCGGGAAAATCACATGCCCAGCCAAGCCTATAACTCAGAATCAGATATCGATTTTCTTTTAAGGGTGGACTAAGACCTATAGGATCACTCATGCAAGACGCACAACATCAGACTGCAAACTCTCTGATAAAGCAAACGCCAGGTACCACGATTGGCAAGGAACAGGCCATGAAAAATTCCCAAATGGTGGCAAGCTCACGATTCTCGTTTTCTTGGAGAGATCTGGCAAGAAACTTGTACTTGTACGATAATGGAGTCATTGCTAATGGAGACGTTACGACGAATGCTAAACGCGAGAGCACAAATAAAATGAACATCAAGGGCTCCCAATGTAAGTACTCTGGTAAACTACAGAAAGTAAATTAAACTTGGATAATTTTGTTGAATTTTTGTGAAATTGTGACTACAAAAAAAAACATCAAGTTTAAAAGACAATTGCAAAAGTCTTCCTAGAATGGAAGTAGTTTCTGCAAGTGCAAGAAATAGCAAGCGTCGATGTCGATGGACAGAATAATATTGCTCGCAATATCTATTTGGCAAACAAAAAACAAATATATTCGTATGCAGATACATTTCCAAAATTTGATTGGTTTAATGAAACGATTTAAAAACTCAGACAGAGAAAAACATCATTTTATCTGCTTGTTGTTATAAAGTTCTGAACTTGTTTACTTTTATGCTATGTTTTGTTGTAGTAACGGCCATTATATCTGTAGAGAAGCTGAGTGGACTGCTAAAACTCTTTTCAATTGGTACACAAAAACAACTCATTAACGGCAAATTTTATTAGAAACTTGAGAAAAAACAAAAACGATATATATAATTAATAAATATTTTTATAAATATTTTTTATACAAAATGCCGATAACAGTGTTATCAACACGAAGAAGGAACTATAGCGAACGGACAAAGGAGCTTTTTATCCAACAAAGTTTTTGCCTCGAGGCTTAGAATTATAATTAACTAACAATTCCATTCCCTATACCTAACTGTGATTATGACATTGAATTACTATTTTTTCAACGCCAGGACGTTTTCGAGGCCTCGTAGAACAATAGCCAAACACATGGCGTCTCCAGTCATCGTTAAATAACGTTTCGCCAGATGGTTTTCAATTTGCAAGAAATACAAAGCAATTTTTTAAGATAGCAATATGATAAAGAAACCCTTTTGTTCTCTTTTTATTAAAGCCAAGCGTAGGAATGCATGTCTTTTATCTTATTTTTTGTTAGATAAAAATAATCTAGATATCTTTAGATTAATATTCGCTTTTAAACCTTCCCTAAAGGCGGAAAACCGAAAAGATGGATAAGCAGATCTTATCGATGCATATTATGGTTTTTAGCATAAGTCATTTGTAGCCGGGATGTAATTATAAAGATATCAATAAAACTTTAACAAAAAATTATCATGATATTAATCATATAAACTTTTTTGTATAAACATAACAATAATAATAGTATAATGATTACTCTCAAACCTTACTTATGAGGTAAAACATTATATCAGAATAAATGATACCCATAGTCATACCATTCACTTGTTTCATTTTACACCAATACTAATAATTCTTGTGGATCTTGACACAACTTAAAACGGGCATACATGCAAGAACTGATCAGTTTGCACAATTTGTTCAGCTGTTAAGAGAGGATAAAATTTGTTGTTAAGCCAAATATTCTTGTTTTTGGCAATTTCACCGTAATTTCATCTGATAATGTTCCATATTGTTTTTATGGCTCGCTTATCTGTACTGAGGCATTTTAATTAATGGTCAAAACCTACTTTTCAGTTGCAACACTGATCAGTTACTTTCAATATAAAACAGCAATTATTATTAGCCTTGATCAGACAAAATCAAAATGTTTTAGCTACTTTTCTTTTCGCATTCAAATTTTCAAAGTTTAAATTTCTATCTATGTTATTCTTGTCAAGGTCTTGAGCTAAAAAAATAACATCGAAAGAAAACTGCATTTGTTATTTTGCAATTATTGTGAAAAAAAAAAGGAATTCAAAAATCATAGGATTCCCGCGATTTCTTAATGTTTTTCTCTTTTTAAGTTCATTACATATAACTCACTTCTCAGTTAGAGAGCCAAAAATCTTCATCTTTACAGTACTGAATACAAAAGTTAATACTGCGAATAATTTTTTCCCATTACCAATTTTTTCTCTCAAAAATGTAGCCTTCTTAACTGAGGCGTCTTTCTATACACGCACGTACAATATATATAGTTTGAAATGTTGTCGTATGTCGTTCCTCGCACTTTTAGGATGACTTATCGATTTCTTATTTTTCTTTCTTTCTCTATGAGTTTTATTTAAAAAAATAACAACTAGAAGAATCTTACCACACAACTGAGTGTATAATAATAGTAAACGTTTGAGATTTGGACCGCCACCAACTCTGTTAAGTTCTCGCATTGTAGACTGAAAGCTAACACTGATGCAACGCTCAGATTCTTGCTCATCGAAATTTATTTCATTAAGAAAAAATACTCAGAAAAATGAAGAAAGGTTTCTTTGTCAATTTTCAATATTACACCGGCCAATTAAATATATAAACGCGTAGAAGATTTTATATAACGCCTGCTGTCTTCTGTTTAAACCAAAAAAAGGTAAAAGTGTTTTTAAAACTAACGTATTTTTTGTTTGTAGTAAGTATGTATGCAGATAAAATATTGGTAGTTCAGAAATAATATTTTGGAAACAAACAAAACTGAAATGCGATGGCTTGAAATTCTTCTAAAATTCAAAAGGCACTGTGTTGTGGTTATTACAATACATATAATTAATATATAAGTTCAATTCAGTTCCTGCTTTAAAAACAGAACATTATTAATTAATATTAGTATTATATTTATCATTCTTATTCCTATTAGTATTGTTATCATCATTATTAGTGTTGTTGTTGTCAGTCACAGCGTTTTGCTGGATTCAGGCGCAAGACATCAAGCTACACCCTATAGCCTCAGATGTCAAGCATCTTTTTCATAACCCTTGCAGCTCCAAGCAGACAAACCTTCTGTAACTTCTCAAATGGGCATTCGATCTCTTTAGATAGCCAATCTTGAAATCGATGACTAATTGTTTCTAGGGCGCCAATAACTATAGGGACAACGCTAACGGTTTTAAGCTTCCAAAGCCTCTTAATCTGTCTTTTAAGATCCTGGTCTTTTATACCTTGCAGTTTTCATTCTCTTTTCATCATCATAATTATCATAATCATATATTATTATATTATTACTATCATTATCATTATCATTATTATTATTATATTAACAATAATAATTATTATTATTCCTTTCAGTTAAGTAAACATTGATTTATAATTCAAACTGGTTTAATCATCATTTCAGTCCCTACTTTGGCAAGCAAAAAGAAATAAAGCAAAAATAAAAATGTTTTTTTAAAGGACATTTAAATTTTTTTGATGATACACGATCACAAGTTTTCTATTCGATATTTATATAGCTGCACATTTCACTTGTAAAATTCATTTTTTGCTGTGGCAATTTTCTTTTGCGGAGGTTATTTTCACATCGTTTAGACGAAATAAAACCGAGTTCTTTGCCCTTTTTAGCTACAGCTGTGTTCGTTGCATGTTTTGACGTGAAAAATAAATGCGCGGAGGGTTTGCTATATATGGTGATGCCTTTAGAGGAAGGCATGTTGGGCTTCATATATATACTGACCAATCCTCTAAACTTAGTAACGATCGATCATGTGTTGATCAGAGCGGAATATCTAACACAAATAGAGTTGTCAGTTGGAGCCAGTCTGAAGGCCCCTAAGGAGGTTTCATTTCGATAAAGTGCTAGCACGTGGCGAGCTCATATTAATATCAGTGCAGATAATTTCCGCTAATGACAAACGCGTCCGCCACTTAACAAATTTATAAGTCATTATTATCAGTGTTTTGACAGAGCTGTTAACTTTGCACACGCAAGTTTGGTAACTTTTCTACTCTAGTTTGCGCCAAACAGCAAGAATCTGAAAGATCAAGAGTTCTTTTTTGGTTTTTGCATATGGTCACCAAAAATGTCGACGAATAAAAGACGACTTCGTTGACTCTACTTAATGTAAATTATATTAGTTACATCTGCATAAATGGCAGCCAAATGACAAAACTCAAAAGTTATTCAAAAATTGTTTTCTACTTTCCAGAAAATATTCCAATAAAATTACGTAATTTTGATCAGTTAATAAAACAAATTAGAAAAATATAATGTGAGAAAATTCTCTTAACCCCGTTCTTTGAAACTGTCAAAACCCATTTTAAATTGAAACATTTCTTGTCATGAAATTAAGAGTAAAAATTATGAATGTTGTCCATTCTTACTTTCAATGAATCAGTGTATGAAGTGACCATTTAATATCACTATGCTCTTGAGAAGTAGAAATGCCAATGATGTTAACTCGTCATTCTTACTTTTAAAGCAACTGATGAAGTCCTTATATAAGTGACATTAGTTTTGTTTGTCTTGAAGAGTAGAAACGATTGGTGTTAGTCATTCTAACTTTTGAACCAGTTGATGAAACCCTATAAAGTGACCATTCATTTTGTTTGTCTCGAAGAGCAGAAACGAGTGGTGTTATTCATTCTAACTTTTGAACCAGATGATGAAAATCTATAAAGTGACCATTCATTTTGTTTGTCTTAAAGAGTAGAAATGATTGTTGGTGTTACTCACTCTATTTTTTGAACTAGCTGATGAAACCCTACAAGTGAAAATCCATTTTGTGTATCTTGAAGAGTAAAAATGATTGGCAATGTTAATTATTTTAACTCTTTAACTAGCTAGCTGATGAAACTTCATGAAACAACCACTTAGTTTGTTTATCCGAAAGCGCAAAATTCCCATTCCAACTTTTTAATTCCTATATTGGAACACGTTCGTGAATCTCGAAAGTAATCGAATAATTTATTTCTTATCTGTAGTTAAAATTAAAATATTCAATTTAAGCAGTGGGATTTTGATAATTTGACTTTTGCATTGACTTTTCAGCAAAAACGCTTAAAATCGTTTTAAGTAAGTAACTTCATGATTTTAGAACACGTGGCGACAAATCGCAAAATGGGTTATCTATAAGTAATCTCACTGAACAATAACATGAGATTGTTTTTCTGGTAAGCATCTGCTTTCAAGTGATGTTAAGTGTTTCTTTTGAACAATGAATTTGTAATTACCCTTCACAGCTAATGTTAATGAAGCTAATTCCTTGGCAAGGAATCAGAAAACAAGAATTAAAAGTATCGCAAATCAGTGATGTAACCAGCTCATTAAGTTGTGAAGGATTAGTCACAATATAACATTGAATGTTTGCTTTTTTAAGCACGAAAGTAAAAGTTATGAAATCAATGATAACCGCAAGTCACTTAGGAGTTGGAGATGCTTCAAAACACTAATGCTGTCTTCACATACACACTTTTATTAAATTCAGAAAATTCTGAGGACGCTCATTTTTGTAATTTTGGCGGCTAAGAACACGGCAAATTCCTTTGTCTTTCGTAATTTCTTGAGTTGAGTGCACAACCTTGAAGGTCTGTTCACTTTCCAAGTTAATCACAGTAATCGTTGTACAGATTTAAATGCAACAAATGGAACATTAAAATTCACCTGCTCCCAACAGCTGCGATTTTATAGCCACTTAGTTGCTGCTTATTAGCAGTGCACTGGTATTGAAACAGACCAAGGATTTGATATCAGATGGAGCCTGTTAGTTTTTGCAGATTTCTCTCGTGCTACTATATAAATTGCGTTAAAATACGAAGATCGTTTATAAAGTCATTTTTATTAACCATGGTACAAACTCAATGACTTGAAAAGTTGGTACTTTTAACTGCAAAAACTAAAAGCCTGCAGAATAGAATCAAAGCTTTGGAAAGCAAATAGTTTTGCATCACATATTTCATCCATAGTATTAAGAAATATTGTGAATATCTACCGCAGCGTGGTCGATGCAGGCGGTGTGATCTCTGCCCGGTCCCCAGTTCGAACCGCTGCTATACCGGAATTTAAATATTTGTGCGACCTTTCTAATGCCAAAGCTCACTCAGCTGTCTGTCATTACAAGGTCGGTAAATAGGGTATACTGTATACCGTCTGTTGAGAGCTAACCAGCAATGGTTAATTACTGTGTCCCTTTCGAAAGGGAGGCAAAGATTCTCGTCCTTTTAACATTACAACGGAAGGTAAGCGCCGGCGGCTCCAGCGCGCTCGGAAAAAACGAAAAAGACTTAACGGGCTTGGTGAAGACTCTTTGCATATTTTCAATCTTGTTTTACAAGCAGTTTTGGTTAATATGCCCTCAGGACAAGTCATTTTTTAGTTATCAACCCTTGAGCTGAGAATGTTCCTTTTATAGTAATAGCAATGGCCTTTTATTTACACAATCTATAAAAAGCTTCTTATATTAATATAAACATGACATTCTCTTAACCAAGATATACATACAAAAATACCAATCTGCTTTAATAACCACTCAACACCCGAACTGCTTGGTCCTTAGTAAATATAAGACCTAGGAGAAAACGAGAAACTTGCTGTTATAAAAACACACTGGAGTCTAGCCTCTAGGTGCAGAAAATTTCCGCCAAGTTAAGCATTTCAAAGCTGTTTCTAAACGGTTAATAAAAAGTATTAAATTGCTGTGCGTGGTTGTATGGCACGTGGTTTCAATACACAAGAGAAGCCGGTTTTCAAAAGGAGTACGAAAATTGATGGCCTTCTGAAGAAGTACTTCAGTAAAAGTTAAGTGCTATAAGGTTACATCAGCGCACTATTAGGCACTTAGAGACAGAATTTCTGGAAGATTTTGCAACAAAAGGTACAAGAGAGTGACTTTCTTTAAATTTAGACTTTGTTTATTCTTCCCAGAAGTCTATGAGTCTTTGCCAAAATAGCGATTTATGATTTACAATGTTGTCTACAACCATGCAACCGAAATTACTTTGTCAGTTACTGAATCTTCTCACACATTCTATTACATAAGGATTAAACCAATCTTAAGGACTATACACAGTTGGAAAGCTAAAGCACTTCTTAAATCGATCATACAATATGTTTAAAAAAATTTGAAAAATCCTTAAATAAAGTGCTTTCAAGCATTTATATTGGTCGCAAAACAACTTGTCACATATTTTTAATTCGTTAAGTTTTAAACACACAAAAAAAAGAGATCTCAGAGTAATGAAAAACAGTGTTAGTTCCATATATATATACCATAGAGTCGAAAGCTGATTACTTTTACTTCGTATTCTATATCTTGATGTAACCCTTGTTTCTATTACTTGATGAATTAGTAGCGTAAGGAGAAAATAAATTTCCATAAAAGAACCACCCATAGCTCAAACGCTTTTGTACTTTAAGCTTGAATTATAAAAATAACAAGAGACAAAAAAGTTGTTATGCCAAAAATTTGCTGCAGCTTTTTATACATACAATACAATTTTGTTTTTATAAAACTAAGATTTGAAAAGAACATACCCACAAAGCATCCATTTCTAATGGAACTACTAGTATCATAATCTACTGAGGATGGCAGCTCAAAGCGTACGAAAACCACTTAATATAAAAACATTTTTGAATGAATTTTTCTCGGTAGCTACATAAAAAATAATCACGTTCGTATCAGCTCTTTAAAGGAAGCACAAAAAAGAATAAGAAATTAGTTTCACTTTGTCATTTCCTCGTATACATTGTTGATTTGAAATACCGACACATGTTTAATAACTTTTAATTTGTGGTCACTATCAACAGTGGATGATGCAAATAACTCGCATATGAAAACGATCTTTTAACTTAACTTAAATAAATATCCTCTTGAAAACAGTTTAGCTTTTATAGAGCCTGGATGTTGGGCGATGGGTTTTTACACTTTATGTACAACATTTTATAATTGGATTGTTTAATTTATGAAACGTTATATTATAATACATCAACCGTAAAAATCCATCGCTCAACATCCAATCAGATTCTATAAAAGCTAAACCGTTTTCATGAGGATATTTATTTATAGCATTCTGTTAAGTTAAAAAGATCGCTGTTGAGAATGACTACAAGAGGTGGTCGAAACATACAGTTTTTAGCGTGCATTTTTCTATTTTCTTCTTTTAAAAGGTTGTTATTGATAAAAGATTAATTTCGCTTTAACATTTCTAGGGTGCCCGTTGTGCCACCAGGAGCGAGAAGGAGAATGCCCTATACACGGGACATGTCGGGCTTTTGTAAAACCCGTAGATCCAGAAAAAGAAGGAATGGAATTAACCCACGCTATTAAATCCTTCCCCGAGGAAGTACAGCTCTGTCGATCAAGTATTCCCGGGGTTGGTTACGGAGTTTGCGCAAGAAGAACAATACCTATCGGCACTTGGATTGGTCCATACGAAGGGCTGCGGATTGACCCAAGTTACGTCACACCAGACATGGACACGTCATATATGTGGGAGGTAAGAACTATAAATGTTCTATATATTATGCTTACGGTTGGAAAAGGAAGGGGGGGAGGGGTGGGATGGAAGGTGTTAAATGTCAGCTCCTAATACTTTTACTATACTATAAACGAAAACTTGGAAGACGCGAACGGAAAAACGTAAAAAAATGCAATATTTTTTTCATATCCAAATTTTTACCTCTATAAAGCGATAAAGTCATTCCAGTTGGTTCAGTTGTCAGTAAAAACAAGAACTAAACTTTTCGGCTGAAGACTATCCTGGGACAGTCTGCGACGATCGTTCATAACGTCGTTTATTTACACCGCCTTATATAAATACAGTCTTAATAGCCACAAATGACGTTAAACTGTAGGTCCAGTCTCTCGATCATCTTTCTGAGTCTTTCGGGGAATTTAAAGAACCCACGTGTTAATCGAAAAGAGCAAGACAGTGATCCGATGTTGTGGTCTGTCTGCTACAACAAGTGTATTTCTGGTTTCACCTATTAAAGTCCCTGACTAGCACTTGCAAAATACTATCGTCACTTGTAAAATGCTTAGAACGTAAGATAAGTTCCGTATTACGGTAGATATTATGATTATTATGTTTATTATGATTATTATGACTATGATTATTATGATTATGATTGTTATTGTTATTATTATTAAGATTATTATAAACATTACCATTTTGTTTTGTTTTCTTTTTACAAATAAGATCTACAAGGATGGGAAACTTTTTTGTTTTATTGACGCTTTGGACCAAAACACATCCAGCTGGATGAGGTTTATCCGTTGCGCCCGCAATAAAGAGGAACAAAATCTGTTCGCGTTCCAGTATCTGGGGAACATTTACTACCGCGCCTACAGGGAAATCCCTCCTGGTAACGAGTTGCTGGTGTGGTATGATGATAAGTACCCACAATACATGGGGATCCCAGCTGATATTTACGACTTATCAATCATGAATGCACGGACACCAAATGGAGGACAACAACAACAAGGTATAAGATCTAGTTCTACAGCATTGCTCCGTCTGAATTGTTCTTTAATTGGTACAGGATTTAATGCAGCCAGAACTACTTGTACACAATTTAAGTATCCTGCTGATAAACAATAAGTTTTTACTATTTATTTTCAACAGCATAGTATAGTTTGTATGTTCAGAAATCATTACACAAGAAAAAGTATAAACAACGTTTAACCAGTGGTTTAACTTTAGAAAGCTTAGGTTCAGAGATTTCACAAAAATGGTTTTAAGTTTGATAACAGTACACATGTGGTATCTATCCTTGTGATCATCATTTAAACCACATCCTACAAGCATTAAGCACTCGGTATTAGTTATTATCTCTTGTGAGAAGCTGAGTCGTGTTGTTAGCTATGCCATAAGGACTAAAAAGGCCAAAACAGCTGCTTACGAGATGTAGCCGTGCAAGGTTTAGCCGAAGGAGCTACTCCGTTCAGGGATATGGCTGCTAACATTCAAACTCACTACTATTTTCTATGGTAGATTTATAGAAGGAAAATTTCTGCTACCAACGTGGCCTTAGTACTAATTTCGGTGGCTTCATGTTAGCTATTAGTACGTATATGCTATCTATACCTGTGATTCGAGGACTGAAACACGAATTTTGTCTTCCAGTGTTGAAAATTGGGTCGGTAGGTTTCAGTATGCACAAGTACTTAGTTATTAGGGCTTTATGTGTTACTTTGGATGGCGTCATTATTCCTTTGTGTGAAATCATTTGTTCGAAGTGCCGGCCAGTTAATAGTTAAATACTTTTTATAGATATTTTAGCCGGATAGGTTTTTTAACTAACTAATCCACTTGCCATTGTTGTACAAACCTTAAAGCCATTAAATTTTTCTTGCAGAAAGCAAAAAACCTAATTCTCCGTCGGACACTCGCTCACCGTCATCTCACCAGGCCCAGTCTCAGCTCTCCCCAAGATACACCCAAAGCAGTGCATCGGGCTCTCCCAATCAACCTACAGTAAACGGAAACCTATTAAGGGCAAATTCACAACCTGCCACTTTTATTTCAACGCGAAATAGCGCCTTTTCCCCACCTTTATCAAGAGGGATAACAGTTAGCCAAAATTCTATTGGCTCCAACGCAATACCTCAAAATATGATTAGCCCTTTTCAAGGACAAATTCTGAAAACATACGACGGAATGAACGGTGTGCGGCCACAGAATACTGTTCCTTCTTCTTCGCCTTCGCTTAACCCAAGACCGGAAAACACTCGCTTTCAATTTCCTTCGATGTCACGTAATTACACCGAGACCTCAACAGCATCAAGCATCAATTATTCGTATCCACTGCATTCCAATCAGCCACTAAACAGGCGGATGTCACTTCAAGCGCCACCCCCTTTAAATTCTGTTACAATGAATGGAAAATGTAACGGCGAAAATGCTCGCTTGTCTCCCCCTGAAATTTCTCCCCCGTGTAGATCGCCGGCAAAATCTCCAAAGAAAGACAATATCAAAACGGAAAAGAAGGACGAAAAAAAAGCCGAGGATGAAGATAAAGGAAACTTCGACCCAAACGAGTTTGGTATGTGGCGATGTGGTCAATGTAAAAAGTCGTTCGCTCAAAGGATTTTGCTCCAAGTACACGTTTGTCCACCAAATAAACCTTTTCAGTGCGGCCACTGCTCGGAGACCTTCCTGCGCTCAGAGGATCTTCGCGGTCACGTCGTAAATCATATTAACGACAAACCATTCCGTTGTGGTTACTGCTCGCGATCATTTGCGGGAGCTACGACGCTAAACAACCACATTCGAACTCACACAGGAGAAAAACCCTTTATGTGTGAGAATTGTGGTAAACATTTTACGCAAGCTTCACAGCTACAAAGGCACGAAAGAAACCCGGGTGAATGTGTCCGACTGGCAAGTCGCCCATATTAACATATGCAGCTATCTTTTGTTACAATTATAAACAATGCAGCGTGAATTTGACGTTACAGCAGTCATGCAAGATGACAATTTGTCTTTAATCTAACTTGGGATTGTGTACAGTAATAGACTGAATGTGACAGCAAAAAAAGATCTAATGGACTTTTTTGTATAAAATATGTATAATAATTACATTCAAATTAACCAGATCAGTTGATCAACGTGTATATGATATGCAAGAGATTATTGTAACTTTCAGCAATTCTGTTTAAAGTCACTTGAATAAAAGTAAGAAGGAGGATAACCAGTTTATAACAGCTTTTCCTAACACATATACCGTTTGTAACTTTTAAAATGTGCATTTTGGGTAAAACGCTTTAGCAAAAAGTTCGCACAACCGCCTGGTTACCTAGTTGGTGAGGTGCCAGTCTATCGTGCGGGAGGCTCGGGTTATATTCCAGGATCCGGGCGGACCAAACTCTTGGCTCTAACATCTGTAGATTGTTAGACTTTCGCGCCTTCTGGGATAAGGACGTTAAACCGTAGGGCCTTGGAAACATATGTGTGTTTATGTCTGTGTGTCTATGATGTGAAAGATCTCCGTCCGCCTTGGACGGTAAAGATGGTATCCCCAGCCAGTAGGCCTTTAACCAGCTAAATAGAGTTGACATCTAAATAAAGTCATCATCATCATTATTATTATTATTATTATTATTATTATTATTATTATTATTATTATCATTAGTAGTAGTAGTAGCAGTAGTAGTAGTAGCAGTAGCAGTAGCAGTAGCAGTAGCAGTAGAAGTAGTAGTAGTAGTAGTAGTAGTAGTAGTAGTAGTAGTAGTAGTAGTAGTAGTAGTAGTAGTAGTATTAGCAGCAGCAGCAGCAGCAGTAGCAGCAGCAGGAGCAGTAGCAGTAGCAGTAGTAGTAGT